>AYEL01084696.1:0-49954 GCA_000484575.1 Olivierus martensii
TTTTGTTAATGTTATTTAATATGTTTATTTAGTATTAACACATGTTGTAAGGTTATTTTGCAATTTTTAAATGTATCTATATAGTTTGTGTTGCTATGGCAATGTTTTTAAACCTGATAGAACAACTGGCGTTCTTTAGAACGATTGTAATATTCGTTATAGTTAAAGTAGCTGAGGAGGATAATTATATCAAAAGCGCTACTACTTGTAATAAAAACTTTATTCTATTATACGTTCCTGCCTATGAGCTGTTTTTTTATCTTTCTTACCATATTCCTTGAGCTCCAAGTATATTTAAGAAAAATCCAAAAAATCTAGATAAAAAATATGTAATCAAGCAGAATTCTGCCATCTTTAGCCAATTGTATAATGATAAAGAGAGTTATGATAATGCATATCAAATTGGTGCTTACACAATTCCTCTTTACAATAATGATTTACAGGCAGAAGAAGAATACATAGAAGTAACAAGAAACCTAGGGGGACTGATTGATAGAATACCATAATTTTTGAACATCAACTTTTTACTTCTTTAACTCAAAGGAATTATGAGAATGATGTCTTAATCAGATTTCAAGATACAAAAGTGATTAAAAACTTGCACTACCCCAAAACATGCTAAAAATATTAAAACTGTTACTATTAAAGTAAGCAAAAAATAGAAAGATGAACAGCCTTCAAAGGCCTTATCAACAGCATGGCTATATTGTATACATCAAATACTATAAATTATCTAGTCTAAACTATTATGATTACATTTCAAGTTATTTATGTAGAAATCTAGAGCATATAATGCTTGAGATGTGTTATTTTAATGATGGTATAATATATTGAGAGCTTACTTTGGCAAATGCTTGTTATTGACATTTGCCAAAAGAAAAAAAAAATGAAAACTGGCTTTTAGAACCAAACCTATTTTAAATGAATTTGTTTTTGTTCTTTAAAAAATTGTGTGTGAGTTGAACTTTTAATTAAATTGTATGCTATCTTATTTTGAGTGTAGCTGAAGATAGTTTAATTAATCAAAAATGTTATTAATTTCTTTAAAATAAATATGATTTTTTCTGCTATAAATATGATTTAATATTCAAGGAAGCTGTGAACTTTAACTTTTCTATAATTACTACTATAAGTTTTCATCTCATTTTCTTGTCTCAGGAAAACATAAAGTAAACCTTTATTCCCTTCTGATGCTTTAAAAGCTTTAATTTTTTAATTAATTATTTTAGGTTTCATTTGCAACATAAGAGTGAAATAGCATTGATTGAGGTAATGTTAAATGAGGATTGATTATACAGGTAGTCCTCAACTTACAACGAGGTTCCATTCCAATGTCTCTGTTGTAAGTCAAGGACATTTTTAATTCTTGATTTGATTTCTGTTTTAATATTTTCATAAATTAGGTTTCTATTTAACTTAAAGATTAATCACAAAGCTTTCCTTGTCTTTTTTACATTGGAATTTTCATCATTTATCTTACTGGACATGACAGGGTTATAACGAGATACAAAAATTGCAATGAGAGAAACAAGCATTTTGATTGCTGATTAGTAACTAACATGCCAAAGGCTGTGATAAGTTAGAAGTGGGTGAATCACACTAGCGAGCGACTTTTTTGTATTGTTGAAAGGTTTTGCTTGCTGACTAATGATGTATATAAAAAAGCAATGTGATATACTTATGTATATGCATGCAGCAAAGCTGAATTAGAGAATTTTTAATAATAATTTTTGAATGCCATAAATGCAAATTGTATGTCACATCATCCTAAATTGAGGACTACCTGTATGTATGTAAAAATGCATATTTTTATAAATAAATTCTTAATTTTAAAATTTATCCAAATAAGACATCCTGATGATTGTAGAAGTTTTTTATTATATTCAATAATAGAAAAATAGCTTAAAAATAAAAAGGATAAGGAATCTCAATAAGTAATTCATTTGCCTGCAGTTTTTGTATATATTGCCTTTTATCATTCATATTGATAAAGAAGTTTTGAAAGAAGTCACATTTATTACCTTTTGTTAAAAACTCCTGTTCTTTAGCAATAATCTTGCTACATATACAGCTTCTTAACAGGAAATATTTTTATTTTTTAAAGCTTTTTTTTTTTTTTCAAAAAAGAAAAAATTATGCATTTTCTTAAAGATATATTCTGTTCTAAAACGTTCATTAAAAAGAATCTGTTTACTGACGAGGATCTCTGAGTAAGGCTGAAAATGTTTTAAAAAATAAAAATATTTCCTGTTAAGGAGCTATATAAGGTGCATCCCAAAAGTTTAAAGAATGGGATTTTTTGGCTGGTGCAATTTGTTTATTACAAACATTCCCAAATTTATACAAGATTAGATTTATGGAAAATCAATTTAAAAAATATGTTGTTCTTAAATCAAAAATAAAAGCTTTTGGGCATAGAAAATTAATGCAAGTACAAAAGTAAAAAACTTACCGTTTTTTTCGGTGTTTGATTAACTTATAAATTAAAAGAATTAATAAGCAGTCCTATATTTTTCTAATAAAACAATTTAATATGAGTAACGTTTTCGGCTTTTAAGTCATCTTCAACTCAACTCTTACAATCCATTTAAGTTATAGAACACAATACAAAACGCTACAATTCTAGAACTTAAAATACAATTTTAAACATTTAAAATTCAAAAAATACTTTCCAATTTTTCAACATACTATTTCAAATAATTTGTTAAAATTTAACAAAAATGATATATACTTAAATATTATTTTAGTTAAGAATACAAAAATGAAAAGTCTAATTGCGGTCTATTTTTTTTTAGAAGGGCACAGAATATCTGCGTAAAATTAATGTTAAGTAGTAGTATTTTTTTTACGCATGCAATGCCTTTCTAAAAAAAAAAAATAGAGTGCAATTAGACTTTTCATTTTTGAATTCTTAACTAAAATAATATTTAAGTATATGTCATTTTCATTAAATTTTAACATAAATTATTTGAAATAGTATGTTAAAAATTGGAAAGTATTTTTTGAATTTTTAAATGTTTAAAATTGTATTTTAAGTTCTAGAATTGTAGCATTTTGTATTGTGTTCCATAATTTAAACAGATTGTAAGAGTTGAAGATGGCTTAAAAGCCGAAAACATTACTCGTATTAAATTGTTTTTATTAGAAAAATATAGGACTGCTTATTAGTACTTTTAATTAGTTTATAAGTTAATAAAATTAATGCAAGATATCTAAGTCACAAGAATTCACAAATAATCACTTATATTATATAAGATTATTTTCAATTCACATTTGGTTTATGTAAAGCCCAATGGTCTCATTATTTGTATAGGTCAGGGAATGCTTGCATTATTTAAGCTATTTTATTAAATGATTTTTAAATTTACTTTATCCCAAAGAGACTGTAATTCTTCTTGTCCACCAAGATCCCAAAAATTTAATCGTATTCCATGAATATCAATTCTACCTACTTAAGAAATAATTTAAAACAAGATTTTATAATTATTTTCATATGCAAAAACAAAATAAAAAATTTTAATTTAATTAAAGTTACAAAAATCAAATAATATACTTACTATTAAGGCCAACTGTAGTTGTTATTTTATGTGGACTAATACCTTTATATCCTTTAGTAAATTTTGTCTTTGTTTGTTCCAAATATGTCTTTAAAAATTAAAACAGATTAAAAAGAATATCAGCAATAAGTCAATTTTATGATAAAGTTATTATTATTGTTATATTTAATAAAGTTATATAACATTATCTAATAAATTAAATTACATTTTTTAATTTTAAATTTTTAAATAAAAAGAAATACCATTGCTCTCTAATTTACACAAGATCTATATTTCTGGAAATGTTGCATAATTCACATTTATATAATTATTTTGATAAAATTAAAAACAAATTTTTAAGTAATAAGATTTTGTTTTTAATAAAGAGTATATGCATATATATAATATGCAATATACAAAGTCTACAAACTAGGCAAGAGTTTGTTTTTAATTTTATCAGAATAATTATATAACTCAACTTACAATGAAGTTCCAGCCCAACATCTCCATCGTAAGTTGATTCTGACATAAGCTGAGGATTAATTCTTGATTTGTTTAATTTCTGTTTTAATATTTTCATAAATTAGGTTTCTATTTAACTTAAAAGGTTAAAATGTATAATTTACATAAACATTTATAAATTATTTATTAGTACATATAAATTAAATAAATACAAAATTAAGAAAGAAAAATTTAAGAATTTCAGAAATTTTTTCATCAGTATTGTTATTTTTCTTACTGGACATGATAGAGTTACGATGAGATACAAAAACTGCAATGAGAGAAACGAATACTTTGACTGCTGATTAGCATTAATGTGCCAAAGGTGAATAAGTTAGAAGTAGGTGAATCACATAGTAGTTATTGTGTATTGTTGAAAGCATTTGCTTGCTGACTAATGGCAATGCTGTGATGCATAAACAAAAGCAATGTGATATATGTAAGTATATGCAGGTGCAAAATTAAATTAGAGAATTTTTAATAATTTTTGGCCATCATAAGTTTGAATCATGGTAAGTATGAATTGTCATAAATCAAGGATTACCTGTAGCTATATTTTTTTTTAATTGCTGACTTGTTTATTTGTGATAAGTAATATCCTAAATAATAGAAGTTATAACTGCCAAAGTTGGCATGTTTCTCTAAAATTGTCAACTTAAATAACTGGCCTATTCAATGATTTTTTAGAACAGTCATTGTTTAACAATTATGAACGATCTAAAAATTCCATAGAATTTAATAATTTAATCAACAGTGATAGATAGTGATATGATAGTGATAGATAGAGATATGAGATAGTTAGATAGTGGTATGAGTAATCTTTTTTTCAATTAAATTTAATCATATTAAGGTAAGATAACATAATTTTGACATAACAATGTGCAATGCCACATCACTGCAATATTAGCATCAGCATGATCTAATATTTTGGTTAAAATCTACATTAAAATTGGACACAAAAAGCCAATGGATTCCAAATGCTATGATCAATAAATTATATGACAAAATTATTTCATTCAAATTCAAGATGTCATCACAATATTCCATAATATCATTGTAATGTAGCAAATAGATGATGTCCATAAGCATGCCAATGACATCATTGTGATATAATATTGATAAATGATCATGCAATTTTATACTTTATATTGAATGTTTTTTTTAATTTATTGATGTAATATAATGTAAACATACATTTCATTAGTCTGATGATGATATAACATTTCAACAAACATGGGGCTTAAAATAACAAATGAAATCAGTGCATGAAATAATTTTCCAATTAATAAAAATTCTTCCTGTAGACAATACAATGAAGATTGATAAAATGATCAATTTTTAGTAAATATAGTAGGGTCATTCCATGTCAAAGGGACCAATATTGAAAAGTGTCCCCACTCGACCATCTCCAATACTATTACTATTTTCTATAAGCCAATATATATATATATATATAATGTTTATTAATTTTCTATTATCTGTATTGTCTATTAAAGAAATCTTATAAGCATATAATTGAAGAGGGCCTAATTATAGGTCGGAATGCATCTTAAAAACAGTGAATTTTGAATATGAAAAATTGTTTAGTATAATTTTATAGTTATTTTTAGTTGTTTTAAGTTTTTTTTTTGAATTTTGTAATAAATTAACATTTTAATTTTATAAAAAATGTTTTAACTTGTCTCCTGGCTTTTTGCAAAACACTGAGAACCAAAACGATTTTTAGAATTTGGCTTCACCAGAACAAATTTGGAATACTTGAACTTCTGAATTAATGTATTTCTTATATAATTTATAGGATAGAATAATCAACAAATAAAAGCAAAAAATTTTAGAATGCATTCACATGTTCCATTTTACAGTAAAAATAGCTAAAAGTACAGAATTTAAATATACTGTATTGCTTTCTCTTGAATTTCGTGAATTTTTACGAAATTCGATAAAGAAATGAATTCATTTTAAAAATTTAAGGAGTGTATTAGTAAGATTAATTCATCTTCATGTACAGGGCCGCCGAGAGAAACTTTCAGGCCCGTGATAAGTCTGTGGTCCGGGCCCCCTAAAAAATGCATCTCTTTGGTTTAATAAAAAAGCCATATAAAACATTAAATATTTATTTGAAAAAAGGGTACAATAAATTCAAAATTCGGTACATTACATACTATGTTATAAATAAAATAGTTTATTTTGGCACGACTGCTTTGGGTGCTTGTTTGGGTGATAGACAGTGGGCTCTAGCTGCGGGCTGCAAACTATCAGACACGTTACATTACACGTCAGAGCCCGATGGTCGGGCCATTTTCGATGCCGGGCCCGTGACAAAAGTCACGAATGTCACCCCTCTCGGCGGCCCTGTTCATGTATACTCTGCGGGCTGCAAACTATCAGACACGTTATATTACACGTCAGAGCCCGATGGTCGGGCCCGTGACAAAAGTCACGAATGTCACCCCTCTCGGCGGCCCTGTTCATGTATACTGTGTATATTAATTTTGTCCTCAAAATTAGAACACGATTGATTCGCAATGTCACAATACTTGCCATAAAGTAAAACTGCGTGGCATTATCTAGTTGAATATTTTTATCCAATATTACATTTAATAATTGTTATTCAAATGAAAATGGCATTTTTTTCAATCACTAGTTTATTATATTTTAATTTTTGAATAAAAGAAGACGTCCATGTGATCACAATGAAGAGCAATGCTTTACATCTAAATGAATTTGAGACTCGATCCCGAATCCTCTCTAATTTTAAGGGTTCAACCCCGCATTCTTGATCTATCCTTAAACAATTCAACTCCATCGTGGATTTAGCCAGCTCGTAATGACTGTTAACTAGCCTGCAGTCTCATATTCCTGTCTAAGATTTTACGATGTTAATACAGTCTGACCCCGTTAACACGCGGTAATCGGGGTCTATGGTTACTAATCCGCGGGTTAAGTGAACTTCGAGTTAATATAAATTGATATAAGTTCCACCAGTGATATGAATTTTCTGTGATTTCAGTTTGTCATGAAAAAAAAAAATCTTTACTTTGAAAACTTGTTTTATTAAAATACACATAAAAACTTTATTTAATGACGAAGATGTCTAAGAGTGATATAATAAGCAATTGCTTATCAAAGTAGCCATGGTAAAATCTCGTGTTAAGCAGACTCGCGTGTTAACGGAGTCCGACTGTATATTGTTGATGAAAATAGTTATATTAATTCTATTTTATCTGATAGATGTGTTGAAATTTTATGCATTAATCAATAAACAAAATATGCAATTCTTAAAGAAAAAGGAATTAAATATTTTTGCTGCTTTGGTGTCATTCAGGATAATAATAATAATAAAAATATATAAAAAGGAATAATAGCATGTCATTGATAACATGTAATATTTGCATTAAAACAACTTATCAAACAATAATATTTATAATGACATTTTAAAACACTTTTTCTTCAAAAAATGTAAATTATCCCAATCAAATGTACTAAGAGATACTTTTAGAAAAATTTATCCCAGTAAAAATAAATCTTTCAAAAACAAAAAATCTCCATATTTAAAAAAGTAATATAAATGAAAGTTTCTGCTATGATGTATCAAATCAGTTTGCTTTCGATCATGGAAACTGAAAAGGCTATATATAATTATGCTTAAATTATATGGATCTGCATATTTTATGATAATTCGTGTGATTAAACAAAAGTTGATGAAAATATTAAATCCAGTTCAAATTTTCAATCAGGATTCTATTCGGAATACAATAGCATATAAAACTGATTCTTATTCATTTTTGGGATTGTAAATATTAAATCCAGATCAAATTTTCAATAAGGATTCTATTCGGAATACAATAGCATATAAAACTGATTCTTATTCATTTTTGGGATTGTATATTCTTGTTTCGTAAATCTGATTATATATTACATTGACTGCACACATATTTAATACAATTAAACCTGCCAACCTCACATATGATTACAATTATAAAGTCAACGTTTTTTTTTTCTAAAAGAAATGCCGAATGCCTTTTCCATGACTTTTCCAGAAAAAAAATTCTACAATGTTAAATTTAATGCATTATCGTCAAAAAATTTGTCGGTACAGTGTATCACAGAAACTACATTAAAATTATATCGATTAAATTTTACTTAATGTTTTCTCGAAATTTTTTTTATATTAAAAAAAATCTTTTAAATTAACATATCACCATTCACATAAAACAAATAAATTCAAAGTTACCGACTTTAAAACTTCGATCGGCACTTTATAACTGAATCAAAAAGAATTACAGTTTAGATGTTGGACGATCCTTTAAAATTTGAATGCATTATGATGGACGACTGATATACATCCAGAAAAATCAACACAAAAGACCCTCTTTTTTACAAAAAATTGTCTATAAATCATTTTAATTGGTAATATAATTTATAAATTAGTTTTACAAAAGTTTATAGATTAATAATTTCTTAAAGGGAATGTTAGGTATTATTAATTTTACATTTTTTTAATATAAATTCTTCAGATGTAAACATTTTCTAAAAACTGTACGAGGTTATATCAATTTATAGATCATCAAAATTATTTTAGTTGTTTGTTCATTATCATTGACTATTATTTTTCGTGTATTTTATAAATTTCCTAATATGAAACATTATCTGACGGATTTATAATTCTCATGTCCTGTTTCATAGTAAAATATTTAAACATACTTTATTGTAATCAAAATAACGGATAATAAAATAGGATTTACACTCCTCAAGTGAAAGCAGAAATTGTTGTTTTGCATTTGTTTTAATTGGAAACTGAAGGTTGTAGCAATTTATCTTTGTCTCCAATAAAATGGAGCATGGGTTAATAAACCCGAAATTAAATTTTAATTATTAGATAAAATATTAAAACTAAAAAATAGATAATTTTTTTAATTATTAAAAATATCGAAAGATATATATACAAATGCATATAAATCTAAATAATTTTTCTGTGTGATAATATTACACACTGAATAAAAATAAAGAATAAAAAATTTAAGTTAAATATTATCTGTAAATTGAAAGGAAAATTTGTCAAACAAAAGTTGACAAAGAATGAAAGAAATCTTTTGTAATCTTTAAAGTGAGACTGACACAGACACTTTCCTCATCACCTTCAACGATCACAAGCATCGCTGGGCGACACTCGATCAGCTCTTCAATTGGCCGTGTTCTTTCTCCTTTTACTGTTTTTTTCTCCCCTTTCCTTTTTTCCAGCTTTCTTTCTCATAATCTTTAGTTCAGAACAATAAATTCGAGTTGCCACTTCAAAGGAGCAACTGGCTCCATAAAACCCAAACGAACAAGTAGATGCTTTTAGCAGCAAAGAATACATTAGGAATGAAAGAGTCGTGTTCGGAACTCGCCAACTAAATCCGTCCACTCCAAACGTCGAGGCGAATGTCGTCATTTCCGGTTTGACTCGTCTCAGTAAGTGACGTCATTTCCGAATACAAGACAGTAGAAGAAAATAAAGAAAAGCCGTAGCGGAGTACATCCATCACTATAGTGTTCGTTGACAGCTGTAAAATAAAACCTATTCGGCCGGAAGGGGCAGACAGACGTACCCGGCTAAGTGCTCTTCTTTGACTGGAAAAAAAATCATCCGTTTTTCCACACTCCTACCGGAAATTGCGTAATTAAGAAAAATTCCAATGTGGGAATAAGTGCAAGGGCCTTTTGTAACGATTAATCGCGCAGAAATCAGCCGAGTGGTGGCATAATGTAAAGATTATTCAACTTAGGGGAAGAAGACAATCATGGCTGCCATCAAAAATTCTGTTATGTCTCCTTTAACCGTGTTATAGCCGGTCGGCTTCTTGGGTCTTATTCATGGCATTGGATTTTGGAGACGAGAAATTCGGTTTGTCTTGGTTGTTAGCATAAAATCGATTTCTTGGTTATCGAGTTATTAAGAGAAAGAAAGGCGAACAGGTACCATTTTAAAGCAGCGATTCAATTTTTATCCTCAAATACTATCAGTTGAAAATTGCCTTCGATTCCGGCAACGCGACCTTAAACTTATTAACGTAAAGCAGAAAAACGTCTTTGGGCGCACAATTCCGTTATATAGGCCGACAACTATATTTCAATATTAAAATGTCAAGTTCCGTTAGATTTAATGGACAAATTTTCGTATCGATGGAAAATTGAATTTGATTTGCAAATAACGTGAAAAAAGACGTAAAAAAAAAAAAAAGTGCATTTTGCTTATATATTTTTATCCCAATATAACCGACATCGTAACCAAATTGAAGCTTTCATTCCATTTGCGCTTTTTTGCAACTCGATTTTATCTCTGTTCAAGTTCGGGATTCAAATACATTCGGTAGAAGTTTAACTGAGAGGACATCACCAGAGGGAAGTAATGTCACAGTAGAGAAATTTATTACTATATTCGTGATCCCATTTTTGTGACACTGCTCTAGGAAATAATGCACAGAATAAAATAAACCGGAATCGTTTTCCCCAACCGAATATTCAGATGGAATTGGTAATTGTATAACATTTTTTGGAGAGGTAAAGCGAAATTCACTGCCGCTTCTTAAAACAAATAACCGATTGCTTCTGAAATACTATAATTCTGTTTCCGAATTTTTTTTTCCGCCGTCTGCCTACTTACATTAAGTTTTCTATATAGAAGTAATTCTTTTAAAGAAAAAGTAACATTTAATAGTAAAATATTTAAAAAACGAGACATTTTAACTTTTGCAAAGTTATAAAGTTATCAGGACATTTTAATATTAATTTATTATGCAAACATCAGCAACTATGATAACGTTATGTTGTAAATATTAATGATTAACTTTGATACAAAATTTAACAAAATTATTTGATGTTTTTCATATATAAATGATCACAAAGACGAAAAAAATAATGCAGATATTTTAGATTATATTCATTTTTTTTATTATTCTTTAAAAATTTTAATTAAATTCTAAAACTAAACAGAGAATATTTGATAGGATGAGATCCGAGATGAAGCTGCAGTTGGAAGAGATTAAATTCTTACTTTATCTAATTTTTATTAGTCTTTCAGCTTGTTTACTCGAAAATAATTTTCGTTTGATATAATATTACTGCTACATTTAGTCTGATAAATATATTCTGTTATTATTATTAACAATTTTAATAAAGAGATCAGAAATAGTCGTTAAAGTATCGATTTATTGGTGGCAAGTTATGTAGGTTTTAATGATCGATCGCAACTACAATTATAAATGTAATTAACTTATATCCCATTAAAGAAGTTATTTAATTTAGAAAATAAAAATATTATAATAATAAAAATAGTAAAACTGAATACATGAATATTAATTGAGTTTGAATTTGGCTGCCAGTCAGTATTAGTACAGATTTTGTTTTAATTATTCAGTTTGCTTCTTAAAACCAGGAAGAACAAATAAAATATGAAATGTATTATTATATTAAGAGAAGAAAAAAAATTTTCCTAAATTTCAATATAATGAAATATTTTTTATTAAACAAAATGATCAATTAATCTTGGTGCACAGTGCATTGGTTCGCTTTAAAAGTTTTATACGGAATTTAAAGTTCACGATTAAAAAAAAAAAAAAAAAAGGAAATTCGTAGAAGATGTTTTAAATCAAAAACTTTTAAATAATAAATATAAAACGTAAGAATGCCAGTCTGGTTATCCGGATAACCACGCCATGAAGTTCTAAGTATGATTGATTGCAGTTGTAACGTCTACGCTTTTAACTCGACCAAATTTGATTTTCATCAAATTTATGGATGGAGAAATTCGCGTGTATTTAACAGAAAATAAAACTAAACTATCTAAAGAATTTGTTACGTAAAATTGAATAGAAAGTTATAATTATCAGTCTCACGATAATTTTATTTCGCTTCAATTTTCGCTGTCGAAAAACTTAAAAGTTTGTATAAAGATAAAAAAAAAAGTAATCACTAAATAAGCAATAGTTATAAAACTTAAGCTGATATAAAACTTCTATCAGTAAATTTTTAAGAGATATGTGCCATATATAAAAATTGTTTTAACAAACACTTGTTTTTGCAATGGCTGAGTTAGATAAGCCAAACTGACAGATGATTAACAGATAAATCCAACTGATAGATAGCATTTAAAGTGTCTTCTGTGACAGTCAGTATTGTGGATGTCATTCAAGTTGTTATAAATAATGTTATCATTGCTAGAGATATCGGTTGATGTATTTTGTTTGTTTTTCGAGTTATTCCGCAATGGGCTTATAAGTTCTTATACCTTACCGATTATCTGCTTACATTTATATCCGTAAATGTATAGACAGCATCTTGCATTTTGAAAGATATCTTTGTTGAAAATATATTTTATTGCAAATAAATTCGACTCGAAAGTTTTAATATGCATTTTTAATTAAACTTCAAACGATTTCTGTATCCTGTTAAACACAAATTTGAATAATTATTATACTTCAAAGCATACCTGTAACTTGACATTTAGTCGACGTTAAGAAAGTCAAACTTAAAACGTTTCTAAAATATTTTCAATTTTCACACCGAGTTAGTTTAATTGCTGTAAATTAATAAGGTATGATGAACTTAAAGCATAAAATTATATGGGAAATTTTGATATTTATGCAGAAATGTGCTTGGGAGTTAATTTAGAGTCACTTCAGCGGATCGTCTTAATGAACAATTTGTAATATGAATGTATATACACGATCGATCGAAGTATGTGCTGGCATGTAAATCAGCTTTAACAAAGTCTACGTTTAAGTTTTTGTGATTATTTATTATTTTCCGTTTGTTAGTTCACGTTTAAAAATCGCTTTTTCTCCGTTTTTCCGAGTAGTTTTGGTTTGTTTATAGTGTGTCAGGTAGCAATATATTGTGACCATAAACGTAAATAAGACATTGGAAGAACTTACAACTGGTAAGAATAAGGTTTAATAGTGGTCGTGCATTCCCCCGAGGATGGAGAAAGCATGAATATCACGTATTATCTGTCAGCAATGTCATGAGAAACGGTGCTTGTATATAGGCACCGAAATGAGCTTTTACTTTAACCAACGATTTGAAATGGGATAGCTCATTGATCACTCGGACAGATATTATTGAAAAGTTTAGCCTGAGGGAGAATGACGACAGAATGTGACAGCAGTTGTGACGCGACATCCCCAAGTGGGACTAGTCATCGATGGATGTGACGTCACATCACACTATACCTATTTTTTATGAGAAATGAGATGTCAGTTTGGCGCTATGGGTATTTTTTCGTCCAGAAGTTCACATTGGTGACATTTCTGTATTACGAACATTCTTTTCTACCAAATCTCATAACCGAATGTATTCGAGTCTTTTTACACATATAGATTACTGTCAAATTCGGTTATAATTTTGGTCAAGTTATACCTTCTGAAATAAATAAAAATAACAAGTTTTTAATTTGTCATGAAGAATAAAAAGAAAGGGAAAAAAATTAAAAAAAAATTCATTAATTGTTAACGCCGGAGTTCATTGACTCTGAAGTCATCAGAAAACTTAAAATGCAACTCGCAGTTCTTCACCTGACATCATTCAAACAAAACTTCACGACAAAAGAATAAAACAGGAATGATAAAAGACGTCCTTTCTTCTATTCAGAATCGTTGTATATTGTGCTCTTTAATAACAAAACACTCGGACGACTTTAGAAACATAATCATCTTTAGAACAATGAAGAACTTATTAAGACCAACTAATAGTTTTTTCCCCTCCCCTTCTTTTGATAATGGAATGCGAAAATATGGAAAATATTTCGAAAATATTCCAGATGAAAATACAGTAGTAATAATAATAATAATACTTAACTATATTTTAAGAATGAGATTAAAAGTGTTGAATTCTAGTCACGTTACTAAATTGTTATTTAAAAGTTTTATTTATTTAAAGACTGAATGATCGTTTTATGCTGCTTTTTATTGTTTGTAAACGTCGCAGATGTACTCGAAATTCAGATAATACTATAATATAAAGTTTATCGTACACTGATCGCGAATTATAAAATAACATAACACAGTAATCCAACGAATTTTGGACTAAACAAAAACAGAGAGAGAAAATAAAACGAGGAAATAAAAAAAAGCAACTAAAATTGAAACATTCCGTAAAATTTGAAAACTTGACATCTGGTTTAAGTTGGTGGAGAAACTTAAAAAAAAAGTTTCTTTTTATTTCTTCGAAGATCTTTTGTTTGGGAATTGCAGAAGAATTTTATGATGCCATGTCTCCTACAGAAGATTACTTGGTGATAAATTGGAAATAAAACCATTCTCACTGTATATTGAGAGGTTACTGTAATCTTCTGTCAATAAAAATATTGTTAAATATTATTATTGATGCCATTTTACTCAAAAACACTAAAAAAAAAAAAAAACTCGAAAGAAAAACAAACAACAATAGTTTTACTTCACATAATTCGAATTCTTGTACTATACTTTAAAGCAAGGAAAATAATTCGTTTCGTGAAAGTTTCGAGACGTTAAATCGTCACGAATACTAGAATGCGAACACTTCCGATTTAAAATATTCAAATGTAAAATTAATATTTAAAAATTTTCTTTTAAAAACAACAATACTTCTGTTTTACCACTAGCGTTTAAAATATTACAGATACTTTTAGCAAGAAGATAAAACCTTAATACGATTTATGTAAAAAAAAACCCAGAAACATTCACAACAGCTACAAAAAAACCAAGTTAAATCGGGGAAAAAAGATAAAAAAGTTATATATTGAATTGCATAGATATCTCATGCAGCATACGGTGAAGAGATAAGCATCTTATCTACTTAATTTGCAACATAAAATAAATTCCTGTATATTTTTTTGTTTTTTTTTAAATGCTTTATTGTATTAGACGTTGATAAGACAACATGTGTTTGTAAGTAAATTACATCAACTCGGATTTTCTTCTTAAGCCTTTTCCGAATACAAAATGCCGTGTAAAGAGCTGTAACGTGTGCCTTCTCTATTCCGTCTTACAAACTTAACAAGATTGTGACAAAATGTCATCGTCTCTTTTTATTTTTCTTCTCGTCGGTCTCCAAAACGATGCTAGCTTCTGCTAAGCTCTATTTAATGAGCTGAACACCTGTGACTGTCATCATCTATTGATTAAGAAGCACTTTGAGTGTACCACGCACTGATTTACAGATACACTTTATAAAACACTAAATTTGTCTCACTTAATACAATTTCGATTCACTTTTTATCTAATTTTAAATCTTTTCGTGTTCGAGAAAGAAAAATTCCCATCGAGAAATTATTTTTAATTCGTAAAATTCCGGTCCGGTTTGTAAAGTTTGCAGTCCCATTCATACGAAGTTGAGAGTTCATTCATTACTTCGAATGGAGGACAGAATTCATTCATAAAAACGTAAAATTTTTATTACTGCTTTAAAAAATCGTGAAAATTACCTTTACTGATTGAACTGTTGCGGGTCATATGAGGTTAAATTTATTATTAGTTTTATTAAACTCCCTTTTAATTACTACTATTAAGTGGGTTTACATTATCTGCAGTCGATTTACAGACAACTCGAAGTAAATTACCTTCAATCAATTACATCCTGTAATTAACCGATGATTACTTCCAATATTAGATTAATCAATATCTCTTTTTTATATAATTCCCCCCATTCTTGATTAGTCAAACAATTTGATTCAAGCGTTAGAAAGTCTGTTTTTGAAAAGAAAAATTTCGTATAGAACTTTCCGGTTATGGTATTTCCGCGTTTTTAATAGTGATTTCCTATACGAGATGGCGGTAGTCTACCATCGAGTCGGATAGATGCATTATCGACGTCAAAAGTGCCATCATCATTTTCGACAATTAAGTTGAGATTGTTACGGAAATATCGGATGACTGTTTTTGTGTCAATGACAAATGTGTCTGTGGAAATAATTAATTTCTTCTCCGGCTGTCAACACAATATTCTTCTTGTCCCTTGGGGGTCGTATTTCGATCAAGTAACCAACAAAAGCTTTGACGTCATAACGACGACTAGCTGAAGTACAATATCGAAAATGGAAATAAACTTATCGCTCCACCAGATTCTAATTCGTGCAGAAGTTAACGAGTTTAGTTCTGAGTTAATAAACATAAAAAAATGGCAATAATCAACTATTTCGGGTTCACTTTTATTCCCCCAAACAATTATAAACAGCTGATTATTTTTTTCTTGCAACAAACCAGGAATAGTTGATTATTTTTTTGCATCAAACCGGGAATAGTTTTTTCTTCTTGCACCAAACCATGAATTGTTATTTTTTTTGTATTAAACCAGGAATAGTTGATTTTTTTTTCTTCTCCAACCAGGAATAGTTGATCATTTTTTCTTGCACTAAAGCATTCATAGTTTGATGCAAGAAAAAATAACAACTATTCTTAGTTGTTATTTTTTCTTGCATCAAACTATGAATTGTTTATATGATCAAATAATCGGGAATAGTTGATTATGTTTTTATTACATCGAATCAGATATTTGATCATATTTTTAAATAAGAAATAAATCATTATTTTTTTCTTAATTAAACTAAACCTGGAATGGTTAATTATTTTTACTTAAACAATAAATAATTGATTTCTTCTTCTTAATCACTATTCCAATTTAGCATTTTTTTAATCCTTAAACTACGGGATAGTTATCTTTTCCTTATATAAAAATTCGGAATAGTTGATTTTTTTTTCTAAAACCAAACCCTGAATACTCATATATATATATATATATAAGGTATTAGTTTTAGGTTGAATTTTTCTATTGTTAAGTCGCATTTTGTTTCAAAAAACTAGAGAACGTTCACCTAGACATTCAAAATTAATTTAAAGTTTGGATAACAATAATGAAAAATAAAGACGAAAGCAACCGCCTGACAGAAACATTTCCTCCAAAATCCAGTATTTCAGTTCAGAAAACCGTATATATACTATCTCTTCAACTTTGATCGCTTCCAGCCAAAACAGAAAAATAAATAAACAGAAAAGCAACAAATTTTCTCTCGACCGATTAACATCCCGAAGCTAAATTTTATACGAAAAGCAATTTATTTGTTGCTGCAGTTATTAGAGAGAGAGAGTATGTGTGTGTGTTTATAGCGTGTAAGTTTCTGCCTAGAATATATTTAAAAAAAAATTGTGTAATAAGTTTATCAGATGACCTAGATATTATATTATCGATCAGAGAAAATGTGTGTTCTGTATAAAATATTTTCCAGTAGTGGAAAAAATATATATATAAGTTATACTGTATATATTCTACAGAAATATGTTGTCCATTGTACAATAAGTTGGAATGTGTTACATTCCAGATGTAATTGAATGTTTTTCTTGACATCTGTGCAACAACAAAGGCGGATAATAACTATGTGCAACAATAGCAAAAGGTCTTGGCAGTAATAATATTTAGTTTCGCAGCAGAGTTAAAGGATAGTAATAGTAGTAGTGGAGGAAGAAGGAATAGTATTGTATTCTTAGAAGGTCAATTAAAATTTCTGTGTTTATTAATTAAATCTCCGAATAAACCACTAAATAAAATATTCTGTAAAAGGAATTAAATTCGTGAGTGAAGTTCTATCAGTGGAGATGCTTCGGGTTTTATTAATTTAACTAGAATTCCAAATCAAATTTTGGTAAAATAGATTGAATTTAATTCGTGTTGTATCACCAAATACCACTTTGATGTTTCGGCTTTAGAAGTTAGTACGACTGTCTTGAAAATTAGCATTTCCAGCATTTAATTAAAAATAATTGAGCCGTTTTGTGCTTTTAAATGGAAAACTTTTACAACAAGAAACTCCCAAATTCAATTTTGTTTCGTTTGTAACGGGAAAGATATCGAACGGTAGATAGATAAATTATCATTGTTGTTTATCGATTGTTATAGATACCATAGACCCTTTTGTTTGTTTGAATGAACATATATATATATTGTTGACATTCTATCTGAGGAAATGACACTGAATTCTGAACTATTAATTAAATTAATAATGATAATGGTAATATTTATCGAGTGACCGCATCTCTGATGACTACAAAACATTATCGAATATGTACAGTTATTAATTATTTAAAACTTGCAAACAAAAAATTCTTGTAAACAAAAAATATTAAGCAGAAATTAATTATTAAAATTCACATTGATGAAAATATAAGTATTTTAATTAACATTGATTCTGTAATTTTAGAAACAAATATTATTATAGAGAAGAATTTAATATCTCATCGTTCTATACGAGATAAATTTTTTTTCATTGTAGTTTTTGTTTACATTATAATTTAAGAAAAATTACAGTGAAAAAACAAAAATTACAATGGAAAAAATTTATCATCATCTCATACGGAACGATATGTTTTTCCACTGTAATTTTTGTTTCTAAAATAATTGAATTAATGCTAATTAAAAATAATTACATTTTTATCAAAATGAAATTAGTTATTAAAATTTCATCTCGATAAAAATATAATTATTTTCTAATTAACATTAAATTTTATAATTTTTATAAACAAAAATTATAGTGGAAAAATCATATCGTTCCATACGAGATGATAAATCTTTTGGCTCAAAAAAGTAATATATAAAACGGTTTCATATTTTTTATTCTAAAATTTTTGTAATTTTGCTTATTAATAATAAATTTGTGCGTGTTTATAAAAATCTCCAACTCACGTTTCTGCTTAATTTGTGTAAGAATGTGTTATCAAACCAAGTGATCATCAATAAAATGGTAATTAAGATTTTAATAAATCATTATTTTCGGTAAGATCTTCGATTTTTCAACCGATTGTTGCATATTTTAATTCGGTTTGTATCCATTTTTTTATATCACGTTCGACGTGGCAATCAGTTCACAAAAATTTTTTGTTATCTAACTAGATTTGGAAAAATCAAGGGATACAGTATCATTGAATCATCGTAATTGAAGGTTAGTTTAAAGAAAAGCAGGACTTTGTGCACGATTTCATTTTCTTTAAAGTTTTTTTCATTTTTTTAATGGAAGAATATTAATTCGTTTAAGTGCACACAATTTAATTTATTTTTTTTCCCCTTCTCGAAACGTGTAACCAAAAGAGAGAGAGAGGGAGAGGGAGAGAAAAAAAATTATTTTCATTAAATATTTTTTATTAACATAGATTCAAAAACTTCTTTCGTTAATTTAATAACGCAGTATGAAATCACGAAACAGTCGTTTTATTCGGAAGACTTTTATTCGTTAATTGCTTTATTTTTCCTTCTGTAAATTTAATGGACAAAAGTAACAGCCGAAATTTTTAGCAAGATTTTCAGAAACATATATATGTATTACCTTTTTTTTTACGTTTACATAAAAAATGTATATCCCCGTTAAAAATTAATGTAGAAAATAGTTTTTAGATGCGAATCTACAAAATCTGATTGTGCATCACAGACATTCTAATGATATTTTCCATTATTTATAAGGGAAAAAGTTTTCGGTTTAAAATTGTAAATATGGTATTTTTGCGAGATTTGCTGAATGGTAAAATGACTCAGTAACAAATGGCACCGTAAGATAAAGCCATGATATGATAAAATTGAGAAAGTGGTCATATAAATTTCTGTATCGTGTCGTCCACGTCTCATCTATAACATGGGTAAAAAACAAACATGATAAGCTAGCTACAAAAATTTTTACTTCCAATACATTTAGAGATTAATTTTTTTAGAACGAAACCACAAAAACAGCATAAATATGAATTAGTATAACATATTATAAATATGTTTTAAAATGTATGAAACTTAGAAAACGTCTACATTTGCATACTACGTCTCTGGTTACAAATGCATGTTTGTAATGCAACATAAAATGAAACAAAGTATCGTCTTGTACTCGTACAGAGCGACAATAATTCAACAGCTAATAAAGTTTAATAAACTTTTCCAGTATGGTTAATGTTATAAGCTTATGATGTACAGTCGCAAGTTGCAAACAACAGGACAACACGAGTATAATTTATCTTAGTCTTATGGAAGGTTTAAACTACAAGAAATATACTAAATAAATAGATTATGTAGCGAGTAATTTTATTATTTTGTTTTGAATATTCTATTACTTAAGCTTCCATTAGAACAATTGCACTTGTTTCATCTTGTTAAATCTGACGTTTTATAGTTGTACTGACTGGCAGAAAATTAATAGTGTTATCTATAATCCTAATCCTGATTAGGAACCGACTGTCAACTCGGAGCTCTAATTTTATCCGAAAGAAGAACACAGATTCTTTCAGACTATGCTAATGATGCGGTTAATGCCGGATTTTATAACCTTAAGTGTCTTTTACAGCTATAAATACAGATTATAGTTGAAAAGGAAACAGTGTTAAGTGAATTTTGTGTATTTTTTTTAAGTTTGAGAGAAACGCGCGAAAAGTTTCTGTAGTCTAATCTCTACACATATACCATATAGAACATGAAAGATGAGCTTATGCCAAAGTTAATACAAAATTACGCCTGAAAAACAACGTATAAAGTAAATATTGTTGTTAAAAACTGACGAAACTTTCTTTTTCTGAATCTGTTCATTGCCAAAATGGTCACAGGATAGATTCCTTTCCTTCTAACTCAAGAATGGTATAAGAACTTATCTCTAATCGTCCTATTCCTTAGCAGACTGTCGTAAACAGATCGATGGCATAACCTTCAAAAACGAAGCAATTTTTCTTGCGTAAAGAAATTGTGAAAAAAAAAAATATATATATTTCTGCGAAGTAGATTTAACACTTTCCTTCTTTTGTCAGCCATGTGACATCCTGACAGCAGTCTGTCTTTCTTAGAAGGCTCTTTCATCTTCTTTTTAGTTTTCGGTACATTGAAGAAACTAATATTTACCGAACCTAGACAAAATATACATCCCAACACTATTTCAAATTAGAAAATATTGACAGCAGTGAAGTCACTTAAACAATAAAGTAATTAGCTGCCGTGGACTTAATTTTTTTCGTCAGTAATCGTAAATCTTCAAAAAGCAATTTCACAACATGACATATGTATCAGTTTAATATGATATTTTGTTAAATATGTTCAAATTAAAAGCCCACGAACTTAACATTTTAGATTAGGAGAATGTTGACAGTTATCTGTTCTGAGCAGATTTCATGAAAAATCCACCCAGAATATTTGTAGTTTTAATCCCATTATTACCATACGAAGATTCACAGAGTGGAAGAAGATTAGGAAAGTGGGCAGAGTAGCGTTGTTGCAGCAAGAGGTCCCAGTTTATCTGACTGCTGTCAAACTATGATAAATTGTCTGTAGGCCTCCTGCGAGTTTATCGGTCAGGAAGCCATACTCGGTACAAAACGAAATTTTCTGATAAACCTAGTGAATCTACTTCTTATCCCAAGTTCTATTATACAGTCAAGTGAGAACCGACTTGCGGTGGAAAATGTTAAACTTCTGGTCGTGATAGCTGCCAATCATCTCTTGCATTTTCAGCAAACTTATAAATACGATTTTGAACAGGAAAATTCCACAAATTTCAATATTTTTCTCGGTAGAATTTAAAAAAAAAAATAATGAAGTAAAATAATCGAATCCGTCTTTCATATCGTCACCTCGATTATTTTATCGAAGACATTTTAAGATCGAACCGGAATCATAATTATCAGGAGACAAAACTTTTACTTAATTAATGAAATAAAATAATCGAATCCGTCTTTCATATCGTCATCTCGATTATTTTATATGAAGACATTTTAAGATCGAACCGGAATCATAATTATCAGGAGACAAAACTTTTACTTAATGATTTGGGAGAAGTAAAGCATCCAGTTGAGCATCACCTCCCATTAAAGTTACTAATGGGTGTTTGTAAAGTATCCGCATGGAGATAGACCATCGATCACTGTTTAGCCATGATGCAAATCGATTGTTGACTGGTCTAACCGTGGATTTTCAGAGACTTATGATTCAAGTAATCAGGACATCATCTAACTGTGAACACAGTTCAGGGATTCAAAGCCATTCAAGGACTTAATCCCGGTAACGTGCAGTACAACCTTAAGCTTAATGATAGAACTAACGGATCATTTGGCGAAACGGTTGATGTCTGCAGAATGACGAAAGGATGAAAAAAAAAAACCAGAAGATTTCTTTCGATTCTTTTAGCAGTGTTAAGAAAAGCAATTTGTTAAGTCGGGGAACTTTCTCTTTCCACACCAATTCTTAGTTACAAACAAGAACTTAACTAAAGGATAAAATATCGTCCTGTATTATTAACTGGAGTTTTTACGATGTGTAGACATTTAAAAGAAAAGAAAAAAATATATATAAAAGAAAAAATTCTCATAACGATGGAACCGTCAATCAATTCAGGTGGCTTTTCCCACGCAGGAGGATTCTTTAACTAGTAAAAATTCAATGATAAATAATTTTTTTAAAAAATCTGAAAAATCTGCCAATATATAACCTGTAATTATCGAAATTTATCCAAATCATTTATAATTAAGAGTTTCCCTTTCAGCTAAAAGACAAGAATCGCTATTAATTTCCAATTTATGTATCTAGCTAGTGATGATTATAATATGGTTAATTGCATTCTATTTTAAATAAACAGCCTGTAATTAATGTAAACAATTCTCATTAAATTACTTCATTATCGTATGGGTTTTAAAATGTTGCAAGAGGAATACTGTTTGGTCAAAGAAAATATTCGCAAATATTGACATTAAGTTTAAATATTAATGATATCAAATGATGTTTCACATACTTTAACAGGTCGCTTTTATATTTATATAAATCCTATCAGCCTGTTGGATGGTTCGGAGTTCTGCTTGTTGATGCTTCTATCATTTAAAATCGCATTAATTTTTGATCGGTAATAAGCTTAACGGAGAAGATTTAATATTTTAAAGCTACTAACATTCAGTTTGGTTTATATGTCAGGAGGAAATTATTCTTCGGGGAATAACGTATAATGTTCGGTCAAATCTCTGATAATTTTTTTTTCCTTGTGGAAATCATCTTGGTCAGTAAATGTAATACAATCACTGCAGTCAACCCAACATGAGTGAATTACAGAGCACTCCTACGGGATTTTGCTACGTGACACAACCAATCAATACAATGTGCAGGCATTACCCTTACTCTTTAGTAAAGCTAAACTGCATACATTGTTCTGTTTGGAAAAGCCGTTCACTATATACTGTATCCATTCTGCCAAAAATAAATTTTTAAAATTCTATCATGTTTAAATGCTTCGATTAAATTAATATATTTTCGAATATTTCGCCAGTTAAAATTTCCATTGTTTGAATATACGTATATCTTAAATTCAAAAAGATAAATCGATAATTAATAAACGTTCCAGACTCGATATAATTACGTAAAAGTTTTATTTTCTTGCTGTTTTAATTTTATTCATCTGTTCATGCAGTTGGAATTTGTAATAAACCAAGTTTGCTGAATAAGTGACCAAGCTTCATCTACCAAGCTGTTATTGACAGATGTAATTACTTGCTGAACACTTGAATACTGCCAACGTCAAAACATTTCGGTAGTAAAAGTGAACCACAGATTTATCTTGGAAGGAAGGGGGAAGAATTTACCACAAGCTAAAAATATTCTTTATTAGTGCGGTAATTTACTTACTGTATTTTTCGATAATTTGATATTTATTACGTTAGTTTTTTTAATGTTCGAAAAGAAGAAATCGGTTCTCTTTGCATTATTATTATTATTATTAAAAGGATTTTATGTAGCACTGTTTGAAGTCGGACTGGCAAATAAAAGGAACCGAATGCATGCAAAATTGAGTTTGATGAAACTTATATAGAAAACCGCCATCAAAATTCTGTCGAGAATCAAACTGACGAAATTCAACTTGTTCATCCTTTCCAACTAAGATAAGTCTTTACAAAGAGATCGGAGGAAAAAAATATAAAAAAAAATGCTAAGCACGAATTGAAGTCACTAACATTATTTTGTAAGAAGAACTTCATTCTTTACAGCTACTTGGTTTGTTATGCTTTTCACAACAAAACTAAGAACGTCTATCAAGTACGGGAACAATTGAAATTCCATCCTCTGTTTTCTTTCCTGTTGTGTCTAGTGGTTTCCACTTCAGCATTGACGGTCAATTTACGACTAGGTAGTGCCGAGAATGGATTCGGAGTTTTCTATAGTGTTGATAGCATTACGGTTCTTTGTACGTTCTCTGTTATGCGTCGCGTTTGGCCATAAGAGGGAAACAACTAGATTGTCTTGCTAGTTCCCAAGAGTTGGAAGCTGGATTGGGCTCTCGGGTCATACAATGATTTTACTGTCTTCGAATAATGTACAAATAGTGGATTCCTATCGAAAAAGATTACTTTACCTTTCCAAGTAGTTATTTGAGATATGTTATAAGCGTTCACTGGATTTTTTATTCAGATAGTTTTTCCCGTTCAAAGCAACAAAAATATTTTTATTAAGTTGCAATTTATCAATGTATTATATTTTAAGTTTGCTTTTTTTTAGCGATATACTTAAATAAAATTTTCTTCATTAGAATTTTTAGTGTCTTTTATAGATTTTAGCTTCGTTTTAATTGCAATTAATTTTATTTTACGATTATATAATTTTCTGGATGTTTTAATCATTCTTACGACTTAATTTTAAGGCAAATCCTATAATTTATATATATATATATCTTATATACTTCAAATACTTGACATTCTTACAGGTTAATATGCTATTACTTCAGCTATCGTGATACAGAACTACGATAAAATTTCTCTTATATAAATCCTTGTATAGAAATTGCTGCTGTAATATATTCTTTTTTGTGATAGTTTGGAATATGGCTAACATCACGTTCGACTTTTTCATCCTCTCTACAGAGTGCCCGCTTGGTTGAAAATATCAGAAAAGTCTAAGTATCTCGACAGTCGTACAAAAGAAGACAAGTTCAAGTACTTCAAACCACAACAATTTTACAACAAAATTTGTTATTCAGAAAAATTCTCATATTATATAACGATATGTTTTTCTATAGCATTCATGATAAAATGGTCTTTTCTTAGATACATTTTAACATGCGAATGCTATATTAATCGGTTACATTTTGTTTTAACAATATATATATATATATATTTAGTTCGAATAAATATATTCTGTAGAGTGTAAAAGAAAGAGAAATTCAATCTCAAGTACTATAGACAATGTTGGTATTCAGAGAGTTGGAGAAAATATTGCCCCTTAAGTCACACTTTCCGAATCAACAGCTGAGGTTAGAGAGGATAACAGATAGGGAGCTGGAACCAATTGAACGTCTGCTACATCGAGGACTTGGAATTTGTTCGGACTTTGAACCCAGATATATGCTACCAACATAAAAATTCCACAACTGTTTCTCGACTTATTCAGTTCACAATTCCTTTTTGCTTTCCACCCATGGAATTGGTCCGGATGACAGAAGAACGGAAGATTCATGCCGTTTGGGTCACGCATTATTAAACGTGTAAAGTCACGTTGCACCGTGACAGAGCCGTGCTACTAGTCATGATTCATCGTGTCGACTTCGCAAAGACACTTGATTTAGTAATACTGCCTCGTATCAATTACAGTAAATACTATATTTTCTTTTTTCTGATACAATAAGATTTTTATTGTTACAGAAAGCGGATTTGGCTTAGATTTTATAAAGTTTCTCTCTCTCTCTTTTTTTAGAAGGATTTATATACGAAAAAATCAAAATTTGGAAACGTGCGAAACAAACATTTTTCGAGAAAATAGTTTAATCAAGCGGATAAATTACAAATGAATACTTTCAACCCATAACTTTAGTGTTTTTCGTGTAATGACCTAACTTAATAGGTAGAAAGTACTTTTCTCTAATTTATTTGACTGTATTTGAGAAGTATCGTCGGTAATTTGTTCACCATTACAGCGTGTTTATTTCTTATACTACTCGTTTTAGCGGATTTTTCTGTTGTTATTTTGTAATTTCGAGTATAAAAATCTAATTAAAAACATATAAAACGGTCGTTACTTTAGTTACATGGTTAAACACAAAGGCATAATTGAAAATGATACAGAAAATTATATAGAAAAGTTTTGTTCAGAATAGCGTTAGAAATTGTTCTGACGTAGATAAAACTTTTCAATTTGATAACTTTTAGAAAACTGTTTGAACTCGTCTACTTTTACTGAAATGTTAAGTTTCTTCAAAGCTAAATACCATAAGCAACGCAAAGTTGAGCAGAAAAATCTCTAAAAGATCTCCTATACTCCGTTCTTCTGCATAAGTTTTGATATTTTACCGTTAAAACTTTTGCCGTAAAAAGCGGAATTGTCATAAATCACTTATACTCTGGAGAGTTATTACTATCCGTCATGTGCGCACTTTTTTTTGATAAATGATTGTTTATCCTGCTATGTATTGTGACTGTAAAATAACCTTTTATTGCTTCCTTCGAGAATTGAACAGAGGATATGAATTTTTGAGGTTATTGGAGATGAAAATACTCCCGATATGAACTCTTAAAAAGGAGATCGTAAATTCTAACGAGTTTTTAAAACAACGCATCAGAATTCGGGTCGAAAAGTAAAGAGATAACAGCGAAAGGGCGCAGTTTAAAAACTAATTTTTTTAATGGATTCGTATTACTTTAGTGAATCGATCGTCATCGAATTTACGAAAAATATTTAAATGGGTTAAATGCAGTCTCTCGCTCTCTCTTTCTCTTTCTGTTTGTCTGTATCAACTAAAAGACCTCCAATATATCTGATTTGAGATACATCTCTCACATCCAGAGGCCATTCACCTCGGTAAGTCACAAAATGAGACATCTATGAAGTGCTCCGATGACATTTGAACAAAATTAGAAAAGATGAGATCTGTCTAAAATGATGGGCCAGGTCTGCTTCATAATTGAAACAAAAGATGAAATGTCACGTTTGAAATATTACGCATCATATGGAAGTTTTTATTTTTAATGCATATCTTGCGCTAACTCCATAAAACGTCTGGAAAAAAATAAAACACGCTCCAGTTCGAACAATGAGAAGAAGAAAAGAAGAATCAAGAATTTTCCCCGTTAAATAAATCCATTACGACGGATTTACTAATTTAAAAGACATTTTGAGTAAAAACTTAATAGCGTATGAAAAAATTATTATTAGCATTAAGAATTTTTACCAAAATTTATAAAAATTTATCGGCAACATTTAAAATTGTAATTTTATTCTAGATATTCGCAGTTATTATATTTTTATTTTTTTATTATTTTTTAAACGTAAATTAAAGTCGAATAATTAGATTACCGAGAGCTTATTTTGCAGTTATTATATTTTTATTATTTTTTAAACGTAAATTAAAGTCGAATAATTAGATTACCGAGAGCTTGTTTTTATTTATTTCTTTTAAAATTAATTAAACTTATAAATTACTTATTTTGTTAATTAATAATTATATTCGGTGATCACTTAATTACAAATTTAAGTCATTTTTATTCATTTATAAGAGAAATTAAAGCCGTAAACAAATTCTTACTTATTTAATGCATTTCTGATCTTGACAGCTCTTCTATTAGTAAGAGGGGGGAAAAACAAGCGAAACAAACTTGGCGTCGTTAGATAGTTGCCTTGTACATTCGCATGTTTGCAAAATAACAGCTCCTTTGAGATAATAAAGTTACTTAGGAACGCATTAGATAAACAAACCGTTAAGTTAGAAATGAATCTTCATTGCTTTACTAAAATGACTCAAATTTATTGATCGAAAATTTACTTACTATCTTTTTTTTATGCTAAGTGACATTTATGTATTTTCAAACATGCAAACAAATAAAATTTACTGAGCAGATCAATATATCAGAGTAGCAAAAGTATAACTACTATTTGACTTACAAGGAAAAAAATATTATTTCCGAATAAAAAAAAAATATAAGTATATAAAACTAAGTTCAATTTTCTTTATTTATTTTTCTATGAATAACTTTCAATGATCCGGTCTAAATTTTTTATGATTTTATAACTTCTGATATATAAAATGTTTAAATTTTTTTTATATTAGAGTAAATAAGTCTGAACTGTTAAATATTTTTTAAATAAATGTTTAAAAAAATTTCTGTTACTGATCATAAAAATTTAACTGAGAAAGTAATTCCGATTTTGATCTTTTTAATCGACTCGCATCAATTATTAATTTATATCTTCGCTTTCCTGTTTTCTTTGCAAGATAGAATTTTAAATAAGTAAAAAGTGATGGCTGTAAAATCAATAGTTACGTATTTATCAATTGGAATTTTGCTTCTTTTTTTTATTAAAAAAAATATATTTATGAAACAATATGATTAAGCGAAGAGCCGAAAACTCGAGTGATAAATCATGCAATATCAATTGAAATTTTGCTTCTTTTTTTATTAAAAAAAATATTTATGAAACAATATGATTAAGCGAAGAGCCGAAAACTCGAGTGATAAATCATGCAAGTTATATCGTAACATGCATCGAGTACGTCACATTGTTTAATCGAGGAGAAGCAAAAATAAAAACAGGAGATACAATAGCCACTTGAAGTATATATATACATGCATATAACAAACTAGAATATTTATTAAAAGTCATTTTAGAGAGAACTCTTAAGACAATCTAATTTGCATAGTTATCTTTTTACTTTAAGAGGACAATTAGTGAACAGTTTTTTCTCAGTGATCCCGAACGTTTCCAATGTCAAAAGATAATTTAGATATAGACCCAATTCAATTTTCCACTGGCAAAAATGTCCTAAACAAGTCAAGAGTTTGTTTAATTACTTCAGATTCCGGCTAGTGTAGAGTGTTCGTCCAACTATTTAACAAAAAAAGGAAGAGGAGAGATAAAACTAAATCCCGCCTAAAGTAATGAATAGTTAAGAGAAAAATACCACGAAGAGTTTGTTTTCAAGATAGATCTCGGTCTGCAGGACTCTGTAAAGCCGCTACAGTACCTTTTATGCTCGAAAGAGGTAATGTTATAAAGATAAGACCGTTTTAGTACAATTCCCAACACGTGTAAGCGAGACGATTCGTTCGTAGACTAAGCAGAGTTGTACCAGTATAACTAGACTCGAGTCCAATCAATACCCGTTAGAATGGCAGATAACTGCCAATTAACGTTTCCTCCGATGTGAAATAAATCGTTGGAATGGTCATTCAGAAACCAATTCAATCACTTTACTGCTTACGTACATTGCCAATTGTTATACGGGTGATTGCATGCACTTTGTCAGTTTGAAGACAGGTAAATCGATGTTATCTATAGGAAAATTAAAATTCGACATGAAACTACTTTTATGAGTAGAATCTGATATCAATTATTTAGAAATTGAACTGTTGTCTTTACCTCACCACTCCGCACAAAACTGTAGAATTTTACTCCAAAATGTTACCATTAACCGAACTTTTTTTTAAGCGTAGAGATAAATCGATAATTTCTAGTTGTAATTAATTCAAGTTCTCGTATCCTGTTACATTTTCATGCCATGTTAATTAGATATACTCCGAAATGTATTATATCGAATGACATTATGAACAGTTGCACTCCGATTGTTTACAGAGTCGATAGTTCCATTTATAAACTCTATTAAGTAATTCAAAGTTACATCAAACAGTATCAATAACGTTGTTCAAATATTAATCTGTAATTATTCTCAACTACAACAAAGTACCGGACAACTTTATTAAAATACCGATGAATAACAACTCGGCAAATATAAATTAATTCCCTTTCGAACATCCATTCGAAGTTGTTACTATAGTAGTAAATCTTACATCGAATTGTTATTACATACAGATGTTTGCAGTTAATCATATCTAAATTGTTGTTATATCTCTTTTTTATAAATCGTTCGATTTTTATTTATTTATTTATTTGGAATTTCTTCCAATTTAAAACGATGAAGCGAATTTAAAAAAAAAAAGATTAAAAAGAAAAAGCAAATAAAGAAAAAAATTGATGCACGATGCTTATTGTTATTTTGATGCTGAACAGATTTCTATCTTACCTTAACGAGCTCTAGTTTTCTATTATACAAAAATCAGATTGTTAAAAACTTTTGTGGTTAAAACAAACTTATTTTTATAGAAAATAATAAGGTTTTATTTATTTACTTATTTAAGAAACTAAGCAAGTAAATTTACTTTATTTTGCGGGCTCATTTGGCCCCCGGGCCGCACTTTGGGAACCCCTGTACTATACAAATGCAGATTGGAGTCAGCGGCACGATTCACTCGATCGCTTCGGGTAAAGTAAAATTTTACCTTTTAAATTGATATATTGGTGTCTATGTTATAATAATTTATTTTATATGTATATATTTAAAGTTTCAATAAAATATTTATTAATTTATTTTATATGTATATATTTAAAGTTTCAATAAAATATTTATTTTTGTAAATGGCATTAATATATAGGTAACTAAAAATCAAAGATCATGTAATTTATCATTTTCAAATTTTTATAGAATTTTAAATGCTGAATTCTGGGGGTAAGCTTATACACGCGTTATGCATTTTTACTGATTTTCAAACTCTGAAGTCGGGGGTTCAGCTTATACACGGATCGGCTTATATTTGAGTATATATGATAATTAAAATGTAAATATGCTAAATAATAGTGTTGTATTTGTATTAAAATGTAACAACTTAATTATTATTTTACTATGTTCAGAGTTTTTTAATTTTTAAAATTTTAAGGAATATATTAGTTAATTTCTCTGGCTTATTATTTGATTATTATTATTTTATCTATAGTCAAAGTAACCTATTGAAGTTCAAATTAGGCGACCCAAGCAAACATGTGTCTCAACTCAGCTTAAAAACACTTAAAAACATTTCTATTTTATAAATAATTTATTTCATGAAATTTTAGCCATTTATAAATAAGCATTTTTTATAATAAATCCACTTAATGTGAAAAATGCATAATTAATTAATTAAATTGGAACAACAGCTATTATAAGGCATGAGAAAGTTATTAATGCTTTTTTTTATAGTTTTGTAATTTGATTGAAAAAGTAAAATGTATTTAACTAAAATTTGTTTAATTATTAAATACAATTACTTGTGTGAAGGTTGGTGGTTGTCACTTTACACAGTTGCTAAAAGGTTAATGATGTAAAAATAAAACAGATTTATTACCTTACACTTTTTATTCATGTCCATATTAATATAAAAATTTATAACTTTAATATTTATTTCATGTATAACAGTTTGTTTAAAGTTGTTGTATTTAATAATAATATAAATTTTAGTTAATTATATTTTTTCAATTGAATTATGAAATTGATGTAAAAATCATAAAAAATATTAATAACTTTGTGCCCTGCAACAACAGCTATTGTGCCATCCTCAATTAATTAATTTTACATTTTTCACATTAATTGGATTAAACACTTACATTTCATGAAATAATTATTGATAAAATTAAAATGTTTTTAAATTTTTGTTGCTGAGTTGATGTATATTTATTTTTGGGTCACTTCACCTGAACTTTAGTACCGCATGGAGCCTTATATAGGTATCTTTGACTATAGATTTCCTATCTCAAAATATTTATCTTAAGGCTCTTCTAATATATATATCATTTTGACCCTATTATTCAGGGCCATTGTTTTTATTCAATGATTGCAAAAAATAGATTAATGCTGATTTCAAAAGATAAACTTTTTAATAATCATTTCAGTTGGGTATCTTATATCTTTTTAATTCTTTTGCTACCAACTATTTTTTTAAATTAAACCTAATTCATATGCAAAAAATAAAAAAATTGTGAAATCCTGCATTTTTTCCCTCTTTTTCTAACAATGTAAGCATTTTTTGAAATTCTATTTTTTTTCCCAATTTCATTACTTGTATGGGATTGATGAAAAAAATTTTTTTTTATATATGAAGTTTTAGCCATCTGATGAAATAGTCGAAATTTTTAGATAGGGACAAGTTTTCTGAACAAAATGCCATGAATGAAGAAATTCAGCCAAAATTTTCTGGAATTATAAAAACTAAAAATTACATACTTTTGTTGAAGTTATGTGATATAATTATTTAAAAAATTGCATGAATTCATTGAAATTTTATCATTTTTATTAATATTTCATATTTATTAACTTGTTCTTACTTCATTTACACAATTTTTAGCAGTACTTTTTATAAATTTTTTTATTTATATCAAAAAATTCTAACATACGAAAATGTCTCATTTCATATACTGCAGGGTTGACCATAAGTTTCCATATATGGGAAAAGTAAGCATTCTTTTCCTGATACATCATAGCCTTCAAATGCCCCCAAAGATGAAAATCAAATGGAGTGAGATCTGGGAGGCCACTCCACAAGACCATGCTGACAAATCCAAGCATCTGAAAATTGCAAAATGTTAAAAACCTTATGTATGGAAACTTATGGCTCACCTGTATAATACATATTCTATTCCGCTAATGGACTGCAGTTGCTTTATTGTTGCTCAGCAGCCAATGCTTCACGCCCACATGCAAAGTAAGCTTGGCTGTAATTTCCTGAGAAATAAGTGGCTGTTATAAAGCAATAAAAGTGCCATGCGCCTTAAATGGCCTGAAAGTGTTTGTTTCATTTTTTGCAATTTTCTAAATTACAGTGAAAGTAAAACAAACTAAAATATGTCTCTATCATTTATTTTCTGTTTTAACAGAAATAACCTTTATTTTCTTATTATCTACAATATTTTTTAATTTTCAGCATTTTATTACTCACTTTATGAAAAATTTGATTTTTATTTAAAATTTCAAAAATATCATTTATCTTATCCTAAAATCAAAATAACTTTGATATATTTTTATACTAAAAATTTTACAAGATGGGATAAAAAATCCAAATTCTATTGAGTGGTTCAATTATAAACAATGTTTGTTTACATATATTCAATAATTTAAAAAAAAATTTTAGCAACTGAAAAAATTTAGGAATCACTGTCAAAAGATATATTTTCAATGAATACACAAAAAAAAAAAAATTTTGCAAAAGCTGGATTAATAAAATCAGGATTGAATTTTATTAACTCACGTTTTTATTGTTTTTTATTCCACTTCCTTGACATCTATACTCATAACAACAATGAACAGGTTAAATCATTTCAAAATAACAAATATCTTCAAAAAGTAGACATTTATTTTTCAGAATTGTTTATTTGATGTAATTATAGATACATTCCAAGTTATAAAATTTCAGATTTATGTAATTTTTCAAAAATAATAATAATAATAATAATAATTTAATAAAAAATATTAAAACAATAAAACTTTTAAATTTTAAATAAGAAAATAATTACTAGTTAAACATCTATAAAACAAGCACGTTTTGCAGTGTAGAACAATTTATTAAAACTTAAATGTTTTCAGCATATAGCCCTCATCAGGCTACAAACACAAATAGAACAGTATTCTGTTCTATTTGTGATGGAAAATAAACGTTGTGTTCATTAAGTTTTAATAAATTGTTCTCCAAATGCAAAAAGTGCTCGTTTTATAGATGTTTAACTAATTTGATTAGTATAAGGCTTATTATGGAAGAAAATAATTATTTTTTAATAAGATTATGACACCTATAACAGTTTTTAATATTGCTACCAATAATATCATCATCAACAATATCAATAGTAAAGTTATTGCATATAAAATTATAATGATATAATATAAATTGAACATACACATCGTATAATTATATTTCTTGCCTTGTAGTTAAGTTAAATGTATTATATAATTTTGTTTAATTTTACCATAATAATTATGTAATATAGTAATTTATCTAGGTAATTTTGACTCACATAACATTTGATTTCTGTAATGCTATCAAGAAGTATATACCAAATGATATTTATGCCTATACAATTAGTTCAAAATGTCGAAAATTTAAATTATTTCTTTTTTTGTATTTCTATTATTGCATCTTGAATTTTCAAATTTTGATTATTGGCAAGTTAATTTTTATGCTTTCATTAAGGATTTGAGAATCTGGGTTTAAAAAAAGCTTGATTACATTTTAAAACATTAGTTTTATTTGTTTGTTAATTTGAACAAAAATTATTCTAATAGAATTGATTTTTATAAAAATTTGATAATAGAAAGCTATAAAATTTATCATACAGTATATCCCTGACTTACACTGTTTCAGCTTGCAGTTTCAGAAATACACTGATATGTAAATCTCTATTTTTGTTGAATTTCTATAAAAACCAATGAAAATTTCATTAAATAATTTACTTTTTTTTTTTTATAGAAATATCATTTATGGTCTTAAATTTTCTTATCTATGCTTAAAATATGTTCATAAATTTCATTTGACCATTCTGTTTTCTAATGCTCCTAATCCATATATATTGAATGTAAGCATTGTTGGACTTACATTCTTTCAATTTATATAGAAATTTTTTGGACAAATTAACCATATAAGTTGGGAGCTACTTGTATTTATTTAATGTTAATTCAAATTTCAAAAAATTATTGTCTTATTTTTAAAATGTTGATAACAACATTATTCAGTATATTTAATAGTAAGTATTGAACTGAACTACTGATATTTATAGTCTGTACACTGTCTCTGCTTTTTGACCAATGAGAAGTGAGCACTTGTTGAATAATCTTGTCAGTGATGGAATAGTTCTGTTTTCTAGATTTAAATGCTGTTGTTTTTAGTTTTATCTATATTCTTCATATATAATGTTAAAATTCAGTGTATTCATACTTATATTTACAATATATTTATAATTCATATAATAAAAAATTGACAAAAATGATTCAATAAAAATAAATTATTTTATTATTAAATGAAATAAGCATTTGAAGAAAAGTAAATTGGTTCTTAGATTATAACTATAAACAACTGAGCCGAAAATGTTTCCGGGAAAACAATTGTATTATTAGTATATATAATGTATATTATATATATCTAATAATAAATTAGTGTATTTATCCTGCTTCAAATGCTTGTTGTGATTTCTTGGTTCTTAGATTCTAAATATATATATGTGTGTGTGAATATATGTGTTTTGTGCTTTATATATGTGTATATGTTTTGAATATATATATATATATTTTGTGCATTGTATATGTGTATAATATATATGTGTTTTGTACGTTATAAATATTTAAAAAATAAAAGTAAATAATAAGCCAAATAAGTAAGATAAATCGTTTATTTGAATAAACGATTTGGCTTATTTGGCTTATTGTTTACTTTTATTTAATATGTAAAGTAAGAAGTATTTCAGTACAATAATACCCTGCTTAATGCTATTTCAATATAACACAGTTTTTCAAACCGTTATACTGTACTCACATAAATCCAAAATCACACGAAGATGAATAAGTTAGCATTTCTGAAGATGAGAACCAAAAGGAACTTGTAACGGATTTTCTCAAAACAAGTTTAGCCTCTATTACAGAAATTATGGATCAGTTCATACAGAATAATCTAAATTTTGATAGAAGTTCAAAGGCAAGACGAAGTGTCATGGGTTGTGATGTCTGGCTATCGACAATTGTTTGCTGAACGAAAGAGGAAAAGGCAAACGACGTTAGATGACTTCTTAATTAACGAAAAAACAAAAAGCGTCAAATGAGGAAGAACCTTTCTCATCACAAACATAAATTATTTACTTGAATATTTTTGATTTTCATGAATGATTTGTGAATACAAAGCGATATTAGCAATAAAAAATGTCTATAATTAATGTAATACAATAATAATAATAATAATAATAATTAAACGTTATAAAATTAAAAAAAATAATACGTATATTTTTTAATTCACTGTCCTGTTTCACCTATCTCCATTATTTACGTGTTAAGATGACCTCGTTTAATACTGTTTCGTTTAATGCTTGGTTTTGTTGGAATGTATCCCTAGCGTTAAATGGGGTGTTACTGTATTTAAAAAATGTTGTATGATCAAAATAGGTTGATCACTTAATGCATAAAAATATCAGGATCTGTGACAGAATCTAAATCTTAAGAATTAAGTGAAGAGTTAAACAGACTTGATTCCATCTTTAGTTTCTATGATTGTAGAAAAATTTTTCATATTTCTGGAAAGGTTAAATTTTCTTTTAAACAGTTTCTATAATGGCCTGAATTCTACAAATTATTCTCATTTCAACTGATACTTAAATTCTATTATCTGCATATTGACACACCAGTCATTTTGTTTTGGTTAGATGCTCTGTTAATTTCCACTAAACTTCATTAAAAATGGGAAGAACCAATCAATATTTCCATTTTCATTATTATTGATTTAAAAATTGTGACATCACATGTGACAATTTTTCTAGAGTTGTAAAATACTTATAGTACAGATTATAAACATACTAAATTTGTTCTATATAATAAGCATTCATTTTACTATTAGTAATTTTTCTTTTAAGGTAATTTTAGTACAGTAATAATTTTGAATTAATGCATAAAAAATTTATCATATTTAAACAAACAGAATTTTCTTCATAGAATATTAAATAAGACAAAAGACAAGATTTTGAAATCTGAATGAGTAGATAGTTTCACAGAGTAAGCTGTTGAGTTTCTAATCAGAAAAATAACTTTTGCAGTCCTGACCTGTTTTGTGAATTTATTGTTTTATAGTTATGCAGAAGCAGAAAGATGCAAAGATATATTTTTTATTATGGAATATCACTTTTCATTTATATATCACTTTTTATTTATGAAGTTTTATATCTTTGGTAAGATAACCTATTACTTCAATGCCATTGTCTTGACTGGTTTATGTATTGTACTTGCAATGATTCAGCTGTATTCTTATGTTTGATTCTACTAAGATGCTGATCCTTTTTAATACAAGTTTATGTTTATTATAGCATCTGTAATTTAAAAATGAAATTTAATGGCATTAAATTTGAAAACATGGAATATGAATATGCTATTAATTTTTTGACCTTCTCAGAAACTATTACAGAAACTTTTTATAATATATGGAAAAAGGTAATTTGCATCAAAAAATACTTAACCATTTTTACTCAGAAGTTTAGTTTACAGAAAATCTTAATATTGCTTCTGTTTTGGATAATTACTAGATGGTTATTATGATAATTCATTCACTTTAAATAAAAATTCAAATTCCTTTTCGCTTCTTTTTATACAAAATTAAATCTTAACAACAACTCAGATTCAAACGAAAGATTAATATATTTATTATTTGCTAAAGATCTTTCGGCTTAAATAAGCCATCTTCAGTAACATTCAGCAAATAAGTTACAAATAAAACAAGCAATAATTTATATATATGGACATTTACCAAAAAATATAACATATAAAACAGTAAACATCCATATACTTAAATTACTGCTTGTTCTATTTGTAACTTATCTGCTGAATGTTACTGAAGATGGCTTATTTAAGCTGAAAGATCTTTAGCAAATAATAAATATATTAATCTTTCGCTTCAATTTGAGCTGTTGTTAAGATTTAATTTTGTATTATGATAATTTTGTGAATAAAGAGCTTTTTCGTTTTATTTATTATATTGAACAAATAAACTTAATTGCAGCTTTTTAGAAAAACTAGTATCTAAATGCAAAGCAATTTTAGTTATAATTAAATTCACTAGCTTTAGCATCAGTCGTTATTAAATAAACAACTGGAAATTGTATACCACACCATGTTAACATTATTCTCTAAATTAAATTTAATATTTTAACACACTATTATATACCAATTATAAAAAATCATAGTACTTAACTATTATAAAATTGCATTTTTATCATAGAAATTAGTACTAATTTATACTGATGATAGGTTTTTGTAGTTAGTAGCATTTAAATACAATGTAATCTTGTCATCTCGAAACCCTTTATGTGGAAAAAAATTTTTTCCGTGCACTTTTGGCATTAAATCAATGTAATTTCAATAGTTATCTCAAAGTATTTTCTTCAAAACCCTCGCTTTCTCGAATTAATTTATAATTTTTGTGCTAGAGAAATTAAAAACATGAATTTTTCCTCGCTTTCGGAGTCTCAACAAAGGATTTATATTTAAGAAAAGAATGTAAATGTGCTACCGATAACCGGAACAGGAACTTTTTTGGCATGCTCGGAATACTGAACATGACATATAGTAGTTTCGTTTTCTAAGTTTCACTTCTAATTATAGGTTTTTGTCAATAAGATCATGTTTATTCAGTGATATTTTCAACTTTTGATTTTAAAGATGCAGGAGTATTTAGACTCTAACTTTCATGGAAAAAAGATGTCTTATACAGTATTAAAAACTATGGTGTGTATTATTGACATAAAAATGTTTATTTAAAATTGAACCTTCATATCTCGAAAACTCTATGTCAAATTTTTTTTGTTCCCGTGAGATTCGAGATATCGAGGTTCTACTGTATTAGGAAGTTCCTTATAATTCTCATTTCTGCAATTGCCATCAAATATTAAAATTACAGTTACATTCCTTTTGAATATAAATAGGTATTTTTCTCTGACAAAATCATAGTATTGAACTTAACTGGTTAAAATATTCTCTTGATCATTACCAAAAAATTTTTAGAGCTGGCATATTTAATTCAGTTTTAATGTAAATGTTTTAAAAGCAATATTTAGATTAAGAATGAAAACAGCTGTCCATAAAAATTTAATCATTTTGGGATTATGCAATACTAAATTCAAAATATTTAATAAAATTTTATAAAAAACATGAAATAAAACTACAGTATAAACTAAATTTCTATTTTTTTACAGCAAATTTTGATTTTTGCTATGCAGTTTCCATTTTGTTCAACAAACTTGAGGATTCATTTGAAATTCTGTTATATAATTATATTTTTCAAATTATATAGTAAAACAAATTCTGAATAAACTGAATACATTCATTCCCTAACTTATACAAACAGTTGACAGAAGTTTTTTATGTAGCTGATTTTGTATAAGTTGAAAAAATTTTTTAACAAAAATTCCCTGGAGCTAAATGGACTACAGTGAATTTCATTTATGCAATGTTATGATACCATATTGTTCTTTGACTGAAAATAAAACATCCATGGAATGATATTGTACCAGTAATAGAATACTTAAAATCAACAAACAATATACAAAAATATAAATTAAGTAATGTAAACTAACATGTTTGCACTGGTAAGCTATAAATATAGTAGATGTTTATGACCAATTAAACACCTAACGACAGCACTAAACTAGCAGTCCAAAAACTTTATTCACTTAAAAATTTTTCAGAGAAACGTTTTTGGCTATATTATAGCCATAAAGCTATAATGTAGCCGAAAACGTTTCTCTAGAAAATTTTTAAATGAATAAAGTTTTTGGACTGCTAGTTTAATGCTGTCATTAGGTGTTTAATTGGTGAATTACCTAAGAAAGCAGTATACTTTTGGTATTATAAATTTGATGTTTATGCTCTATGCATATAAAAAAAATGATGGAAAATGTTTTACATAAAGTTGAATTTATGTAAGTCAGGCAGCGGCTGTACTGATAAGTTTGCATTATATGTTGTTAGCTTCTATTAGTAAAAAATAACTATTATACTTCTGGAAAAAGTAGCCAACTCATTTTAAAAATTATTAGAATTGAAAAACAAGTAAAACGATCAAATTATCTCCTCCTAGAAATTGCTAACACTTATATCTAAGAGGTATAAAATAGATGCTTTTTTATATAATAATGAATTCTCTCAAAACAGTTAAAAAAGTGAAGGTCAAAAATTATGCAAGTAAATATGGCAAATGAAAAATAACAATATTTATTTAACAGTATTAACTATTGGGTTGTTTGGAAAGTAATTTCATTTTTTTCATGAAAATGAACGACAATTTTTTTATAATAAATAAATATTTTATTTAATTGTATATTGACTATTTTGGTCCAACATGCCATCTTTCTGGTAATAGCATGATTCCATGCTCGTAGAATTTCTAATCTTGTAAAAAACTGAACCAAGTGATTTTTGACATCCTCATTTAAACTAACAGTAAGTGTTTTGCATCTAAAGAATTCTGTAAAGACTGGAATAAGCAATAATTGGAGGGTACCAGATATGTCGAATATGGTGGGTATGGTAGCTCATCCCATCCAAGCTGTAATAGCTTCTGGCAAATCTTCAAACTTATATGAAGTTTGGCATTGTCATGCTGAAACACTATGCCTTTTCTGTTAATCAATTCTGGCCTCTTCAGTTTGATGGAATCACTCAATTTGTCCAATTGGTGGTAGTACACTTCTGAATTAATTGTGGAATTGTATGGAAGAAGCTCAAAAAAAAAAAAAAAAAAAAAAAAAAAAAAAAAAAAAAAAAAAAAAAAAAAAAAAAAAAAAAAAAAAACATGTTTGAGCAGCAAATCACAGATGTTGATGCAATGGAGCAAATCTTTCTTTTAGAATGTATGGAATCAAAATATCAATGTTTCAACTGATCGTGAACAGTTGAATTCAATAAATTCAATCTTCTATCAATTTCTCATGTTGTTATTCAGTGGTTTGCTTCAACCAATACCTTTATTTTGTCATCATCAGCTTCAACTAACTTTCCATTACGTGGTGCATCTTTAACATCAAAATTGTCAGAATGAAATTTTTCAAACCAGTTTTGGCACTGGCATTCTGTTAACACATCTTCTCCCTACACTTCACATAACTTTTTTCTTACTTGAACAGCATTCTTACTTTTCCAGTAATAAAAAATCAAAACATGCCAAAAATCTCCATTTTATTTACCATTTTTGATAGGACACCAAAAAGAACAATGCACAGAATCAAAAAATTTTTTTATAAATATATCTTGAAACATCAGCTGTTGAAATTTATAATGACAATATGGCTTAGAATGAGATTGGCGGGTAAAAATACAACTAACGTCACTGAAGGAAAAAAAACAAAATTACTTTCCAAGCAACTCAATAAAATAAAACAATATTTCTATAAATAAAAAGATAATTGATTAATCTTGGAAATCAGTAAAATTTCATAATTCTGTTCTGTACAAGGAAACTGCAAAATAAAAAATAACATTAATGGAAAAGAATATTGCAGATCACCATACTATATGTAAATTAATATTACAAGATCAAATTAACAATCTTTTAATACTTTGACAGTTTTAACAATTTATAGACCAATTCTAATATGACGTAAATTTTGAATTAGCAATAACTCAACATAAATGTAACCATATTTGATAACAATTTTATTTGCATTATCTATGAATAGATGATAATGCAAATGTCTAAAAAATATATATACAGTCAAACCTCTTTAAGCCGCCACCATCGGTTCAAAGGTCCTCTCTGGCGGTAAAGGAGGGTGGCGGTTTATGGAGGGTTTATGGTAACATGTGAGAAAACATGTATAGACTAGAATGACATTGTTTCATTTAATTAAATTTCATTTGTAACCATCCATTGCTGTAAGAAAAGTTTTTGATGTTAAATTTATCTCCAAAAATTCTTGCCTGTTCTTTTATGATTTCGTCTGTCACTGCACCGTGCTTCTCATTCACTTGGGTTATCCATATTAGTGTGCATTCTCCAACTTTTCATGCTTTCCACTTTTGATCTTTTTAATAGAATGTAATGATTTTCCATTCCAATCCATTTTTCTTTGCTTTTCATAATGTCACCAATTGCTCGTCTGCTGATTTTTTTTTTTTTTATCTGAAAGGCTTGAAAAGTGATCAGAAATAAATTGCTGAATAGCAGAAGGATTTTTATTTTTATATTCACAAATTAAAATCTTTTCATGAACGTCTAATGTCGTTTTTGACATTTTTCCGAGTAAGAAACAGCAACAATACTCACAACAGTTGATTTATAAAAGAATGGTTTAAACTTTTCTTCTTCTTCCGCAAAGTCAAGGTTATGGCTCTCCAGTCTTTTCCTATTTTAAATGGTTATTTTGTAAAAATCCATTTAAAGTTTTGGAATAGCTCATTTTGAAAACAGGGATGTGAATAGTCACAGGTGCGAGATTAGTCTAATAAATGTTAACAGATAAATTATTTAATTGCCATCTTCTCTAATGTTTCTATTTGTGTTGGTTGACCTTGCCATTCGATTGTTTTGGCGGTTTAAACAACTGATTTGTATACTAATGAAATGGTTTGCCTCCAGAAATGAGTGGCAGTTGGTGATTAGTGAGGTGGTAGTTTATAGAGGGAATTTCATAAAGGAGGAGATTTGTTATTGGCTTTTATCAGGCAAATAACGAGGACGGCGGTTTATAGAGGGGCGGCTTAAAGAGGTTTGACTGTAATTGTGTCATATATTCATAGTTTAAAAAATTAATGTAAGCATATATCTTTTAAGTGTAAGCTAGCATATTTTAAAACTTCTTCCCATGCATGCACTACATAATATTGTTAAATTCCTTTGCATAGGTGCCCTTGGTAAAGTGCTATTTCTGCCATATAAAGTTTAAATAGTAATTCTGAACAATTAAACCAAATTTTCTTGCTAGCATAGTAAGATAATTGGTGGATTCTTGCACATTTGGTGTTCCATTGTTGATATGGGTTTAAATCCAGATGAGGTGAAAGGAATTTTTCTGTAAGAAGAGACAAGTATCCATGATAATTCCAATAACAGGTAGGTGTAGTTATAGTATATATTCAGGCTATTCTGAGAGGAAAAGTCAAGACTTCACCAGTAGATTCTAAGGATTGTTCTTAATAAAAAATGCTGTATGGAGTATAGTTGTGATTCTCAGTAGTTATTTAAATATGCAAAGTAGGACTCACAATATTGGCTAAAATCTTAATATTGGTATTTCTATATTTTTAATTTATGAAACTGTGATATTAGTATTCTAAAAAGAATCATTTTTCTCAATAAATTTGAATTGCGTATAACAACTCTTCAGCTTAAAAATCAGTAATATTAATTATTTATTAATAGTAATCTTTGTTCACATAGTGTATACATTGAAAACAGTAAGATAAGACATGAAGACTTATATAGGTGGATCCCCTACTTACATTCATTCAATTTAACGATATTTATGACATTTTGAACTTTGTTATTTTTGCAGAGTATTGACTAGAAATATTTCTTGGTAAAAATTTAATCAGGCAATGTTGCATAATAAAAACAGGCACTTAATACCTTGGAGGATCCAGATTTATTTCTAAATGATTTTACTACTTGGTGCAGAGTTCAGTTCCAGATAATTTAACAGCTTGAAGAGTCCAGTCTTCCATTGTTTACTATTACTACTAAAATTATTTCCATTTCTAGTTATTTTTGACCTATGATGGAGTTATCAAATCAATCCAGTCGTAAGTAGAGGAGCACCAATACAAAAACAACTTTCAAAACATTACAATACATTTAAAGACTGTTAAGAAAAAGAGTAAAAAAAATGTATAGTATTGAGCTGATTTGACTAGAGCAATATTTCTTAAACTTTCATCTTCTGTGGATTTCTTTTTAAGAAAAAAGAAATTAGCAGATCTCCAATATTAAGTTATTTAATTTTTCAGAGCAAACAAACAAAAAATTAATCTATAGATTAGATTAGAGCTGATGTATATTTTTCCATGCAATCATTATTATTTATTAATTTTTTATTAAGATAATTATTGAAATGTTTTTTTTTTTTTTTTGTAAAAAGTTTGAGACCTCTATAAGTATGTTCCTTGAATCCTGGAATCTGCAGATCACACTTTGAGAAACACTGGAATAAAGGGGATATGTATAAATGCATGATGTCTTGAGGGTTTTTTCAGAATATGAAATCAGTTCATTATATGATGTTTATTCATTAATTCTCATAAAATGAATTTATTTATATAATTAATGTTTGTAAATATAAGTGCAGCCAAATATATTATTATTTCATAATTGATACCTAAGGCTAAGATCATTACATTCATCCTAATTCTGAATATGTGTATTATTGCCTACTGTTTTTTAAGCTACATCAAATAAATACTATTGTTAATTATTTGATATAGCTTAACAAAATAGTACAATTAATACATTGGTGCTCAGACCCATATGGCATACAAGTTGTTAAAAATTCCTGCTGCTGTCCAATGGTATACATCATATAGCTCTGTTTAAAACTGTATTTATTGAGTTTCCTGCACAATTTTTGGATTGATCTATTCTTATATGTGGTGTTTTAAAGTTCTTCCTATTGTCAAAATTGTTGATTTTATAAACTTCATGTGAATGAATCATAAACAATTATTTTTTAAATTAATACTGAAAAACTCTGGTATTTTTGTATCAATATTGGAAATTGAATACTGGAAAAAATTACAGGGATCCTGGTATTGCAAACTCTAGTATAGTCCCAATATTATTGTATGTATAGGTCTCAGTCTCTTCTATGTTGATTAGATAGTATTATATATTTTTTTATGTATAGATAGTAATAGTAATACCTACACAATTTTTTTTGCTGCCTAATTAAATCATAATAAAAACAAAACATTGGAACATTTTAGGACTTATATGATTGGGTCATTCAGGTTATATTCATTCTTTATTGTATATTCAGTATAATCAAGTAACTGCATTACATTTATTATTATAATATAATGTTCTAAATTCCAAACAATGCTGGAAATTTTATCAAATGAAGATACATATTATATTTATGCATCATTTTACAATGTTGCTGAATCTATTGCAAAATACTAATAACAGTATCCAAATGCTGTATAATACAAAAATATATATTGATAATTAAGGCCCAGTTTTATAATGTCCTATTAAAATTCCTATTAACCTTATCCACCAGTCATCTGTTTTACAATTGACAAATAAATGCTAACTCATACTTAGTGACATCAAAATCAAACAGATAAATTAACTGCTGGTTTCAAGTACCAATTAGAGACTTAACTGCTGATCAAGTGATGAATTCTTTCAAAAAGATGTAAATTAATAAAGCATAATTGCTCATAGTGCAATCATACTGCTTGTTGTTTGTTAAAACTTAAACAGAATACAAAAAATAAATTTTTGATAACTTATATTTATTAATTTTAAATCAAATTATGATTTTTTAATGTTTAACTATAAGATAGAAACTTTGAACATAGAAATATAGTCTCTGCTAGCATTGTGTATCACAATGCTTTATCAGTTAAATAATAACTAATGTTTTATCATCATCTCATTGTGATAATATATATTTCAATTACCCAGCAGAATTGATAAAAGATGTAGATTAATAAAGCATAATTGCTCATAGTGCAATCATACTGCTTGTTGTTTGTTAGCATATGTGAAGCAAAAATCCTGCACTCTTACCACTTTGAGCAATAAATTTCTTAGATATTTTATAATAGCTGATTACTACATTATTTCATATAAAGTATAAACAATTGTGTGTAATATGATGATATTGTGTGTGAAATCAGTATATATAATGATCGAGTAATTACATATGTTTTAAATTAAGCAAAAAACTTATTTGAAATTAGTAATTTCTATATCAGAAGGTAGATAGCATGAGGATACAGTTTTACATAAATTATCAAGATGAAACTTGAATAATTTGAAAGAGATCAACTAATAAGTAAAAGTTTGCTAGTTGACAATAACTCAAATTGGTACCATTTCCAAGATTGTAGAGCTATAAAGATTCAGTATCACTTTGTTCACATTGAGTAATATTATTCCTCCAAGACTTGACATGGAATACATAATCGTTTCTATTTTACTTTATATTTTATAATTGTTATAAACATATTAAATATGAAATATGTCTTACAATAAAAAAATTGAATATTATCACATCATATCATATATATTATACTCAATAAGTAACAGATTACTAACAGATAAAAAGTAATTATAAAACATAAACCAAGTTATTCTGTTAGTAACAGCAGCAATTAAGTTAACTAATAAGAACTATATCAAGACATCCATAAAACTGTGTCTAAGGGAATTTCATTACCAAGCCAACTTAGAAGCAAGAGCAATTGTGAAAAGAAAACAATGTTTTGAACACAGTGCAGAAAAACTGAAGAATGCTGTGAAGTCCACTTGTTGGTAAACACTTCATAAAGGGTTCTTTGTGACTTATTATGCTGAAATTTTTTGAATATGAATCTCTAATTTTATTGGAGGTTAGATTCATGCATTGAAATCCCAGATGTAGTTATAAGATGGATTGCTGTCTTACTTCAGAAGGGAAGTTGTTATATTTACAAATCTACAGTTTTGAAGAAAATGGATTGGACTAATAGATAATATATCTTGTTTCTGACTTAATCCTATTAGATTTCTTTATCTGGATTTCTTTGTTTAAAGAGCAAGATTTATTAGACAAATAAACCCAAAACTAGGAGCATGGTAGCAGGTATACAGAAGTATTTTCAGCCTAAGAAATAACTATTATGTTTCCTTGGCAAGATTTGATGGACCATTGTCTTGTTATATACATTGAGACAGAAGATAATCAATTTGAAAGCATTCTAGTGTAATATATATTAGTATTTAGATATTGTAGCAGTGAAACTACTAAGCCTATCAAAGTTTATATTTTAATATAATTATGATGATTTGTCTGTTGCCAATCTCCAGGAAAATAACAAAAACAATAATTTAATCAATATTCTTTATTATCTATTAAATATTAATTTGTAGCATTAATTAATTACCTGAAGTTTCATCTTGCCTAGATATCATCAGCTACTAAGAGGGGAGTGTCCAAGATGCAAATTAAGAAGCAGAAACAATATGCCACTTGGTTGTCATCAGCTCATCTTATTATTTAAACTTTTTATATATATAAAAGTTGTCCTTGTATATCTGTCAAGTAATTTCTCCTATCTTAGTCTTATATTAAGTTGTCTGATATTGTGACTGTGAACTATGGTCATTGTTTGCTGCATTTGTTATCTTCTAGATTGTATTGTGTTCTTGTGTTGTTATATTGTTATAAAATTGTATTGATGTTTGTGGAGAATTTAATTAATCTATTAACACCAATTTTGCAATGTGGATGATGGACTATTCTCCCTGTTGTAACTAATAAATGTCTCATTTATTATTAGTTTTGTTTTATGTTTTCACCAAATTTCTGTTCATGGACTAAATAAATAGGGCTTGTTAACATCTTCATTGCTGACTTGTGGATTGAACATTAAGTTGATGGGTGGGTCAGGTTTGAATGCCCTGATCTCAAACATTGCATATTTAAGTTACGGTATCATATGCTAAAAAATAGAGTATAAGATAAATATACTAAAAAAAGACTAATTATAATGAATAAGGAAAACTTCTTACTTTAGATATTAAATAAAAGCAAACAATAAACCAAAAAAGTAAAATGATAGAATCTGATTGACTAATAAGATAAGATAACTAGAATCTTACTGACTTTATAGTTAGTATTTTATTATTATTATTTTTTTGCTCTATATCTAAATTTCGAGGTTTGATGATAATTGTAATTGTTATAATGTTATTTTAGAAATGCTTTGTCGTGTTTTCTTGTAAATGTGTTTGGAAGGTTAACTTTCCACCTGCAGTTTGTTGATGTTAGGAACCGATCACTGATTGGTTCCCTGATTTGGCCTGATGAGAAAGGGGAGAGAAGCTTCTCTGGTTTGTATTACATCTGAGGCAGGCTACGTGGATACCGAAAACGTTTTTGAATAAACAATTTATCTTACTTTTTTGGCTTATTGTTTACTTTTATTTAATGACTGATGGATATAATCTGTATATTGAGTTTTCCTTTTGAAAAATCGTGTGATGGCATAGTCTTTAAACTAATAATGGGAATATCACTTAATTCTTCCTATTTTAACAATGTTTAGTGGCATTTTATTCAATGTCTGATCTAAATAGAATGGTTAATCAGTTAATTAACACAAACTAATTCTATTATGCATGCTATCTGACAAAGTGAAGATAATTTGTAAAATTAATGATCATTATGGAAACTGTTTAGAAATAAATTTTAATTTAATCTTTCCAGAATATAAATTTTCATACAATCATAGAAATTAAAGATAGAATCAAAAATCTGTTAAAAACTCTTCATTTAATTCTTGTAATATAGTTTCTCTTATAGAGATCCTGATATTTTTATTCACTAAACAGTCAAACCTATTCTGATCAGCCTACATTTTTTAAATATTTATAATATACTAAAAATATTTTTTTTTAGTCTGATAACCAGTTTACTCAAATGTTTTTCATTTAATAAGTAAAATAATTTATTTTTATTGAATTGTTTTCATTGATGGACCATTGTCTTATATACTTTGAGGTAGGAGATAATGAATTTGTAAACATTCTAGTGTGGTATAAATTGGTATTTACATATTGCAAATATGTGAAACTACTAAGCCTATCAAAGTTTATATTTTAATATAATTGTGAGGATTTGTCACCTTATAAAAATTATAAGAATTATAAATATATTGTAAATATATTTCATTAAAATATTTTATAGTTTGTATACTTGAGTTTTCTCCAGAAAAATCATCATATGTGATGTCATAATCTTTAAATTGATAACAACAAGGATGGAAATATCATTTACTTCTTCCTATTTTAATGATGTGCACTAGCAATTAACAGAAAGTCCAAACAAAATAGAATGACAGGTCAGTTAGTATGCATAATATAATTAGTAGTTAGCTACTAATTATAATGATAATTATAATTATTAATGATTAATTATCTATTAGAATGAAGATAATTCATAGAATTCAGAATCATATAATGGAAACCATTTAGAAGAAAATTTAAATTTGTTCAGAAATATAACAAATTTTTTTTTTTATATTTATATTGACATAACTGGTAATCAAAAATCCATTAGTCTTCACTTTAACTTATAATACAGTTTCTCCCATCACATAATATTTTCACACATTAATTGGTCATTCTCTTTTGGTAAGTCTTAATTCTTATAATGTAATTAAAATAATTATTTCATTTAATTAATAATTTAACTGATGACAAAGGCCTTTGTTAACTTTCTCATTTATAAAATATTGATGAATATATATACTGTCCAATTTACTGCTTATGCTCATCAACTTACCACTGAACCAAAGCACTCTTAGCAGTTGAGATCACTTTCTAAATTTAAAAAAAAACTGAAAACATTAGCTATTGAATAGAATTTAGAAGTGATCTCAACTGCTAAGAATGCTTTGGTTTAGTGGAAAATTGATGAATATTTTAAACATATTGATGAACATTTGTGTCTCTCTTCCTTGAAGATAAATTGATTTTTCATGTCCCAAATTCAAATCCTCTGTCACAAACCAAACTTACTCTAGCTCTCCTGTCACTGACAAGGCCATTTGTCAAGCACTTGCTCTCATTGGTTGAAAATGAAGGAAATGAAGTATTCATAGTATAAATATTTTAAATAATTCAAATACAGATAATAATTGATTTATGATAGAATTTGGTTTCAAAAATTTCAAACCCAACCATCATAAGTTGGAAATAGTTAGAAATCAGAAATGCTCAAAATCTAATGCTGTATTTTTCACAACTAAATTTTACTAGGACATTATACTATCTTAATAAGCATAAAGAACACAAAAGTACAAGAATCAGACATATAAATTTACACTTTTCATATATCAGATCATTGGATCCTGGAATTGAACCAATTCAATTGCATTGACCAACAGCAGAATTTATCAATGACAAAATCATTGTTGTAAGTTGAGGCAGTCATAAGTCGAGGATTACCTATATTTTAAATAATTTAAATATTTGAATTTTAATGCACCCAATCCTTGAATTATGAACTTAATTCATATGTAACTTTTGAAATATAAAAGCACTATTTGCAAGGTGAAAATAGTTTTATTTGCATATAACGTTTTACCTTTCCAATCAGGGATATTACTAAGGGGCGGGGCCAGTTCCAACCATGGGCTGCATCCACACTCGTGGAGGGGGCGGATGGTGAAGGACGGGGATCACCGGGCC
>AYEL01084698.1:0-55866 GCA_000484575.1 Olivierus martensii
TTAATTCAGCTCAATTTTTAAAAGTGGAAATATATATTTATTAAACTTGAAGATCTTTCAGCTTTATTAAGCCATCTTCAGCACAACGTATAAGAATTCGAACTTATTCTTATAGGGTTTGAATTCTTATACGTTGTGCTGAAGATGGCTTAATAAAGCTGAAAGATCTACAAGTTTAATAAATATATAATTCCACTTTTAAAATTGAGCTGAATTATTTAAATATTATGTTGTGTTTTTGTAATGGCAATCTACACCAGTAAAACTAAATTTTCAAGAATTACAAGTAAAAATTCAGATATTTATAATTAAAATATTTTCTTAATTAAAGAAACTCCCATTTTTTCTCCCATTGCTAATTTAATATAAATTCATTAAATAGATGTTTTAATGTACCATTTTATGAGTTTTGACATTATGGAAAAAATGCTTTGCTGTTGAGATAACTTGTATACAAATGAATTTACTCAATAAAAACACACAGCACTACTAGCAGTAAGGCAAAAAACTACTATTAAATGTAGTTTTTTGCCTTACTGCTAGTAGTGCTGTATTTTTTTATTGAGTTTAATTAGGTTTTTGCAGTATAATAGTAATAGTTTACAAATGAATTTACTTTTGTAGGCAAACTATTTTAAGGGAGAGGAGCACTTTTCCAGATATTAGAACTTATCACAAGAAAGACCTGGACCAGAAAGTTAAGGAGTTGTGTTCTAAAGATCTTCTAGATTATTGGCAATCCAACTTTGCTATAACAGCCAGAATGGAACATGCTCTATACCAGACTGGCTATATACAACATGGATGATCACTAACATGATGAATTTTTGAAATGATTTTCACATTTCAAAGAGTAAATAGCCAAAATGCTAAACATGGTATGATTTTTGGCCTAAATAATAAATAAACTATGGATATGAAAGTACAAATAGAGAGAGGAGAGAGAAAGAGTGGATGTACAGAATGCAAATAAATGAATATAAGGGAGAGAACAATATTCAAGTATAGGCTAGATATGTTGTAAATGAGATACTCAAAAAATGATGTGCATTTGAATGCATGAAGTATGACATTATGAAACTACAATCTGAAGTTGCGAAGCTCGGGCGTACACCCGAGACTCCGCTAAAGTTCGGTCCCCACGCCCCCTCTGTCTCGTCTTCTCTACTAGCTATAGTATAATTAATGTTAATTTTAAATTCAGTGTTAACAACTTAATCAATGAACATATGGATGGCTTCTAATAAATGCTCCATTTCTAAATGTCAAAAATATATTTATTAATAATAAACAAAATATCAAACTTACAATGATTATAAGATAACTTAGTATAATATATTAATTTCTGACAATGTCCTGTCTGTAAAAAGCTTTCTTTAAACAAACTGGTTTCCTTAGAATGACTATGGACGAAGACAACAAAGTTCCAACAAATAACAAATAGTAACATTTAACTCTACCGACGATAAAGGATTATCCACGATAACACTTCTCCAAACAAGTAACAGCAGATGAACAACACTTTTCTTTGATAGTCTACAACAACACAGATAAATGACGATGGGACACTCCACGCCACTCTGTGGACGTCTTCTTATACTATACTTGATTAGCATAAGACAAAACAAAAATATATCAAATTCATTTTTAAAACTTACTAACGACAAGTTATTTCCTTTCCTTTTTTCAACATCATGATGATAAACCATTAACAACAATCTTCTTTCTTTTTTAATAGTAATACTTTTTCCAATAACTGACAAGATGATCTGTAAATGAGAAGAAGAAGAAAACATGGCCACGCCTCTCTCCATGCAGGTAATGAGTTCTTTTCTTTATTTGAAGATTTTTCCTAACTTTTAACAGATTGAAACACTATAATATACTTTTAGAGAACTTTTCTTTTTGAATCATTACAAAGTAGGTAATGATGAGTAAACTAAAAGTGGTGCAGATATGTTGATGGAACAGAGAAAAAAGTGTATATTGAAATACAAGTGTGTAAAATGATAAACTCTTGTTACTGTGTATGCTCCTATAAATGGTACAAATGAGAAAGACCAGTTTCAATGTGAACTGAATGACATGGTGCATGTTATAACAATAAACAAGTGATTTGAATAGCAGGGCTGGTATGAAAGGATTGGTTGAAAAGTATAATGATTGTAGATTGAATGACAATAGGGATACAATTAATAGAGATTTATGCTGAGAGAGAAGTATTTATTTGAGGCATTTAAATTATACCTGAGAGTGACATGAAAAACCTATGGTTATACACATTCTGCTTATAAAAGACAAAAAACAGCAGAGCACTAAGCAGAAAAAAATCCTTTATTACAGAAAAGAAACATTTTCGACCACTGTCAACTGGTCTAGATCAAAGTGGTTGAAAACATTTCTTTTCTGTACCAAAAGCTTTTTGGTTTTTTGACATGAGAAAAACCAAAAGGAGTATTATTAATCTGGTTATATGATGACAGACTAAGGAAAAAATTGTGCACGTAACAATGATAAGAAATGTTCAGATGAACTCATATTACTAGTGTTTTCAAGAATGAATCTATTTAGTGGATGGAGGAATGTAAGGACAAAAGTGTGAATGCAAATGAAAGTACAAAAGACAGGTATATGAAAGGCTGGATGGATCCAATGGAAGAGAGCATATGAAGTGAGTATTAGAGAGAGAGAATTAGTGAAGCAAGAATAATTGGGAAGAAGAGAGATGCATAGCAGAATAGAAGATGGCATTATTCTATGGTAAAATAATATAGAACATATCTGGGGATATTAAATAGAAATGTGAGTATAGTTTAGTACATACAGTGCAAGTGTATACATAGGTGATGAAAGAAAGGATGGGAAGAGATAGCTGTCAAAATGATTTTGAAGGGAACAAAAAGATGTTTTAGAAGGAAATGTGAGAAATTTTAAAAAGTAGAAAAATGATTGTGTATAGTGTATATGAAAGGATGGCAGCATGTTGTGGAAAAAATAAATTTAAGATGAGTAATAGATGGAGAGAATATTTCCATGAACTTTTTATGGCTTTGAAAAAAGGGACGAGAATAACAGATGAGAATGAATAAATATGGAGAAACTGTGTATGTAATTGGTATATTAGTGTGATAAGAGTCCTGATGTGGATGATCTAGGATTCAAAAACTGGTAATTTATTACAATAAGAACCAATTTTAAAAATTTGAAATCATCATTACCAAAACACCACTTCTAGTTCTCTCTAAGGCAATGTTTTCCAAACTGTGCAAGTCTGTTTCAAGTGAGCATGCAAAAATTAACAAAAGCATCATTTTTGAGACAAACAAGCAAAAATAAATTCAAATTGGTATTAAAAAAAAAAAAAAATGAATCTGCAAGCTGGTTATAAATACTGCACATATATCCGTGTATCCAGAAACTTTCTGTTGTACCTATTTTAAAGACAAAATATTAATCCCGTTTAGTGATTGGAAAAGAATTGCAAATAGCAATATCTTCCATGACACTCAATTTGAGAGAATTTGTGCTGGAAAACAATCCCACCGATCACATTAAATATTGTTATATTAGATGTGTATTCTATTTTTTGTTTTTTTGTTTTTTTTTTTTTTTTTTTTTTTTTGAAAGATTTGTTTAATTGTATTAAAAATTATTATACCATAATAAATATTTTTTATGTATAAGAACTTTATTTATGCAAAATATGATATATTTTTTTGTAGTATTAAATTGTAGTTAGAAAGTATTTATAAAATTACACTGTTGTGAAAATAAGGGGCATACCAATTTTTTATGAAAAAAAATGAATGCAGACACAAAGTTTGGAAACCACTGCTCTAAGACATTCTGCAATTCTTGAAGTTTACCTAGGTTTCCTTATAAAAAAGTCCATTTTCTTTCACCTATTTTCTAATATTTGATCATACGAAATTTAAATAAATTTTTAACATAATTTATTAAAATTTTCATTTAATGAATTAAATGAAAATTTCAAAAAATATTTGCATTTTACTTTTACATTGATTGGTTAATGAATTTGCCTTTACACAAAACATGTTTTTGACAGCAAAGTCTTTTTACATTTTAAGCTGGCATTTGGCAACTCTGCTACAATAGTTGCTAATGCATTTCCATGTTTCAGACTACCACATTTAGACAAGTTGCATTTCAAAAATTGTCCAAGATCATTTTCACCTCATTTATTAGAATTTTTTAAATAGTAAGTGTCAACATTACCCATATCTCATAGAAAATCAATTGTATGTCAGTATTTCTCAAGAAAAAATAAAAACGAAACTGAGTGTCTAATTTATCATAAGGTTTTAAAAAATGCTGAAGGGCTCAATGTCTAGGTTGAAGGCAAATGTAAGTTCATACTATTGATTATGAAGGTGAAGCCAGTAACAAGAATCAGCATACTTTGAAGCAGTTTTGTCTGAAAAATCTATTGAATGATGCAATTGCAAAAATGGCATGCAAGGATAGTTTTAGACAAATTGGCTCAAGCAAATTTAACCAAAGCAACCTGGAAATGAATGCTTACAGTAAGAGGTCACTTACTACAGGAAATGAAGTTAAAAATTTGGTTTTGAAATATCGTGAAACTAAGAAAATTGAATTAGCAAAATACTTTTATGACCAAATTAAAACTAGATTTCATTTCTAAGTTTCCCTTGATAAGTATACTTTCTCCAAAATTATTTCTTCATGAATATCAATGTACACAATGTGAAAAGACATTGTTCCTAGCATTAATGCTCATTCAAAGTTCATTAAGTAGCAAGAGAATCAATCAAATTGTGAAAAAAAAATTAAGTGAATTTGGATTAGATTTGAATTGCAATATTGTAAGCATTGCAACAGGCCTCAGTTATGGTCATATTTGTTAAAGAAAATGAGTTCTTTCATCAATTACATCTTGTGCATGTAATCCACCTGAGTATGTGCAATATTTTATAAGAAAAGAACCAATTTGAAAAGGATGCTGAAGAGGAAAATATATTGCAAAAAGGAGAAAATGCTCAAGAAAACATTGAAGTTTGAACAATTATGGTACCCTTTAAAAACAGCTTTTTATTCTGCTGAATCATTTGATACCAACGTTTCACAAATTCAGGGAAGTTTTGGTAGTTAGTTTCAGGTTAAAAAAACTACCATTGAAAAATGATTATCTGTTGTACAAGAAATTATTAAAGCTAATTTAAAGAAAGAGCTGAAACTTATGCTAAATATCTGAATAAGATGGAACAGCATTATTGAAGTGATTTCTAGATTCCTTGAATTGAAAAATTTCATTCCTAATTCTTTGAGAGTTTGTGGAATGCTGAAGTGATTTCCGATGATGAATAGAGATTCTAGAAGTTCTTGTATATACACTTCAATCTATCAAAATAGTTATCAAGGGACTTTACTGTTGAAGGGAAAAAATTCAATGAAATTTATTATGAAAGAATTAGAGAGTCACAGTTCAGTGTGAAGAAAATTTTGACTGAATGCTATTCTTCATGGAAAATGATAAATGTCATTGGATTAATAAGCTTTCTTGAAGATCCTGAAGTGGATAAATAACTTAAAAGAACCATTCTTGCTGTCAAGGCATAAAAACAAATTGGTGGAAGCAATATTCATAGGCTATTTCCATCAAATGCAGAAAGACGAGAAGAAGAAATTGCTGAAGATGATGACATTTCTATGACGGAAGATTCAATCACACCTGCTAGTGATCCAATGTTTCTGAGATATCTCAGTGAAGTGACCAGCAAGAATAAAAAAATGCAAGCTTTCTGCCTCTCCCACATTTGATTTAGCAAAAGAATTGAAACTGTAAGAAGCAACAGAAAAGCAGACTGAACGTTTGAAGCAACTTTACCAAAACTCATTAATCATAAAAGCAATTATCATAGAATTAAAAAAAAGTCTTTTCTTCTGCTAACTATTTTGTTTTGAAAATTCATTCTCAACTGTCACCAAAGCATTAGTTGCTTTGTGCTCATAAAATCATACTTCACTAAAAAATATTGCTAAAAAATTAATAAATAATTTTCCAAAGCTGTTGCAGAAAATGATATACAGTGGATTCCACTTAATTGGGACACGTCGGGCCAAGCCATTTTGTCCCAATTAAACGAAGTAATAATAAATTCTAAAATAAAATATGTAATTCGCCCCAATTAAATGAAGTAGTAATAAATTCTAAAATAAAATATGTAATTCGTATGGGACTAAGCCATTTTGGTCCAGCTGTCATCATTAAACCAAGTAATAATAAATTCTAAAATAAAATATGTAATTCGTAGGGATAAAAAAAATAATAATTAGGTACCTATTGTAATGCTTTAATAAAATAATGTATACAAATAATAGGTAAAAAATAATAATTAGGTACCTATTTTAATGATTTATTGGTATCTAAATATTAGTTTTTTACTTATCTCCGTCTTCAATACTGGGCTGCTGATATTCACGCCTCGCCCGCTAACTATAGAAATCCATTGATCTAATGCTTCTTCGACTTCTGAATCCTTTCCATCATGCTTTCTTTTCAACGTTCCTGGAATTTCTTTCTGTAATGCCAATTCCTTACACAGTTGATTTTCTTTTTGTAGGAGACGCGTCTATGGTAGATTTTGGTTTATTTAGCCCTTTCTTCCAAAAGTTTGCCCACCCCTGCTCTAGCATAATCACTAACCTCTTCTTTTTTTCGTTTCCTGTCAAAAGTGTTCTTCCTATAATATTATTAATAATTGGTAACTTGAGTATTTTTTTTATCCATCCATTAAAATTTTGATGATAATTATGCAGTAAAACATAAAAAATGCATAATCTGTATAAATTCATGTTCACATAATTCATACACGCGACTGAATAATTGAGATGAAAATTGATTTTTTTTTTATCCTCCTGCAATGATTTTCAAAATAGCAACTATGGATATCCATTGATGTTGCTATTTAAAATATTTTTTGGTGGAAAAAAATGGATAAAATGAACTGAAAATTTTATTTTTATTTTTTTAATTTAACCTATAAACAAACACAAAGCAGATCACTACATCTATGAAGTGCAAACATTATGTTCTTGAGAAAAACAATGTCAATCAAGTAATTAAGAAACAACGAGATTTTCCTTTTATCCTAACAACCACGTGCTTCATTAAGTAATTATCCTGTTAGACAATTTATTTGTTGCTTCATAATATTAACAAATGCAGTATGTTTACATCTGTTAAAGACGATAATCAAATCTGGTAAATAAAAAAAGAGATATAATTCGCATAATTTATTTAAAGATAAATTAATTTTGCCAATTTAATAATTTCTAGACTTACAAAAGTGCATTCGGTTCTTAAATAGATGCATAGCCAAACGCATAAATGCAGGCATAACTTTTTCCCATAGGTATCATTATGATGGGAGGAATATTGATCAGCTAAAGTTGTAACATGTTTAATGTTTATCTCTATTAATTGGATAGAGAAATTTATCGTTGGATAATGATAAATCTAATTAAGTATTCATTAAATAATTATATGATGAAACGTTGTATTAATTTACTATAAATTTTAGAAACTTGGCTGTGTGTCTGTACGCTCTTATCAGTTGAGACATCGCGATCAAATTTTACATGCTAGATCTCCACATCAAGGAACTGAATTTATTCTGTATAATGGCTTGATATATTCGGCAATATTTTATTAATTATCTATGGCATAAAAATGTGCCATGATATAACAATAAGTGATTATAACATGAAAATAATCTAGGATTATTTTAGATATTTTTGGCTTTTTCCTTTCGCTAGTTATATCATAAATATGAACTGATTTTGTTCAAATTGTATGCAAAAAATATTCAAAAAAATTAATACTTTTATTATAATTATATGGAAAATAATAATTAAAATATGCTATAAAAATTTTGATGAAATAAGTACATTGAAAATCAGCTTACGAAATTTTGAAAAAAATAAAAATAATAATAAATGAACAATAAGAATTTCAGACTATCTTCTTTAAATCACAATCAATACTTTTGAAAGGAAATTTTATAGATATTTATGATCACAAAGTGTCAAATAATTTCGAATTATCTAAAAAATTGACAATTTTATTGAATTCAGACACCTAAACTACATTCTAGAGAGAGATAGAGAACTATAAACTGTGAAGCCAGTGAGTTAACAGCTCGTTTCTTTACGAATCGATAGAAATATATTTTTCTAATCGATTTGGCCGAATGAAGAGAAATTCAAATATTTCACATTGTAATGATTTTTTTTAAATTGATTTCTTTCAAATATCTGCGGTTAAAATCGATTCATATAAACAAGGAGAGTATAAATGCCAAGAACAAATTAAGTTAATATGTCTGACGCGAATAGATCGGCAGAAATTAACTTTAGTAGGCGAACATTAAAATGCTCATGTGAGATTAAAATAATTTGTGCATGGTCAAGGAGGATATCATAAGAATCAGTTTCAACTTTAGAACATTGTTTTGTACATCAGAGAGCATCAAAACGATTAGCATCTCTCTGCGATGACAATGCAATTCCACAGTTTGTTAGCAATAGCGATACGCTCTTGCACTAATTATATCAATAGATTCCTTAATGGAAACATGTAAAAAATAAACGACATTAATCTTAACGTAAGCAATCTTAGATCGTCAACTAAAACCTATTACATCGAAAATACGTGATAATAGAAAATCATTAGCAGAGCTATTTTCCTCTCTGTATACAAGGATTTCATTTTGTAGTAGTAGAAAGAAACGAGCCAGCAGAAGAACTTTTCGACTGTAATCGAATCTGGTCGCAAACAATCAATGATTGGACAAAAGTGACGTTAAAGTTTGCCGAATTCAGCTGCAGCCAGTTGCAGGAAGATAAATGATAAAATACGACAGCTTGTTAGTGGATGACGTATTTGTCCCAATACCGCATAACCATGTCAACTAGTTGGAAGGTTGTAACAAAAATAGTTATTATGGCCAAAGGAAAAAGGAACGAGAAAGGATCAGTAATGTAAGACTGAGAGCATAAGAAAAAAAGAGGACACTTCAAAATTGAGTAAAGTTTATATCATTAAAGATTATCTTAGCAGTTATTAAGATTCCATCAACATATCGAGCTTACATTCAAAATCCTTTAATGGATTTTGTTAAAAATAACATGGTTTACATTCAAAATCCTTTAATGGATTTGAATGTAAACCATGTTATTTTTAACATTTTGAATCAAAAGTCTGTACTCAGAATTAATATTAAAATTTTTATTTTTGTAAATTTGAAATAATTAAAGTGTTTATTATGGTTTCGCTACGAAATAATTTATCCAATGATCAAATTTTGAAAAAAAAAATTGGATAAGAATTTTTTTCATTATTATTATTTTCGAAAGATAATTAATGTATTAAATCCTAGGAAATAATATAATTAAAAAATACCAAGTAAATGCAAAAATGATACTAAAAAAATTACTTAAAAAGTTAAAAAAAAAAGAATTATTATTCAAAAGGTCAACAGTAATAAAACTAAATTTAAATCCGCAAAAAAAAAGTTAATTGAAGATTATGATAATTAATATTACAGGATTATGGAAATGAATAAAATTCAGGATGAGAAATTTAATTTTTCGGTTTCTCTTCTGGAATATAAATGCAGTAATAACTTTTATATTTAAAAAATTTTTAAAAATATGCAAAGTCACACGAAAGGAATAAAAAAAATAGTTCTTTGGTATTAAAATTCCGAACAGAATTTTAATTACGAGATGTAATAAATTAGTTGCTTTACTTAGTTTTAAAAATTATGTTTTTACTAATATAAAGACTAACGCGTTTGTTAAAGAAAGAGTTTTTGACTATCTAATTATATCCAAATGAAAATTTATTATTCTTTGCTATTATTTCAAAATAATAAATTAATTAATCCGGTAAACTTTTTCGAAAAATAATAATATATTTCTATAAAAATAAATTTAAAAAAATGTGGCACAATTCTAAATCAAAAATCCGTGGAAAGAATAAAATTATATTTTTAGAATTTGAAGCTGTCAGCTGATTTTCAAACAGAATCAGGAAAAAAGAAAAATATTTCGTCGAATTTTAGAGATGAGACACGAAATGAAAAATAGGTATTATATCGCGACAGAACTTTATTGAAATTATATATATATATATATATATATATGAAAGAGCATATTGCATAATATAGAATATTGAATGGGAGAAAGGTCGCGCGTTATCGTTTCAGAAGAATTGAGTATAAGAAAATATTTTCACTGTGAAGAAAGTTTCCCAGGAGAAAGAAAAAAGTTGATCAAAGTCGAACGTACACAAGCCTCTGACGAAATGAAATTTTTTGGGGCAAATCCTTATTTTCTCTTAGAAACATGTCGTTTGATCCAGAATATAAAATAGGCTTCGGGGAACAGATACAACGCGAAAAATTGAGAAAAAGTCACCAAAGATATATCATCAGATTGTTTGATGTGTGTTGGACAGAAAAAGAATTGAAAATACAATATAATAACGGATGCAGTCAGGATCAGAAGGTTGATGCCCTGAGAGGATCAACTATTTTCTACCAAGAAATCTATTTATTTACTTCGCTATAGCGAGCTGATGTATTGATATCACAGGATGAAGTATTTTGCTATTCCCCAAGGCTAAGTAACTCACAATAATCGATAAATATATTTTTCTTTATCGCGCTCTTTGAGTATTTTGCTCAGATCATATTGTCCACGCCAGGTAACAGGATGTTGCAGTGTCATCAGACTATCAGTATTGCTGACATGTTAAACCGCTATGTCAGAAGTATTCGCAACAGGGGACATTTGTGGGAGTGAACAGCTGAAAGTATCGGCTTTTCGTCATCTGACAGGCAGAAATGATTTCCTTTTCGTTTTTACAGTTTATCCTTCACATCTCACGTCAATAGACCAACTCCTGTTATATAGCTTGAGAATGGAATCTTAACATCACATCTATATATATAGACGTGTTTGTAGCGTAATAACATTCGTTAGCTTGCTCTTTCTTTAAATAAATGATAAAATAAGATATTTCTTCCGTCAATACTTTAAGGAAATATAAGTTTTTCACTTCTTAATTAAAGGAAAAAAGATTATAGTCAGTCTCCAGTTTTAAATAATATCTATTAAAATATCTTTGAGGAAACGGATACCGTTCATCTTCAATTCTTTTTGAACGGTTGATAATTAGAGAAGAAAAGAGAATAATATTCTAGGATAATTAATGAATCATTTTTGAATGTCATTTATAATTACACTTCACGGTTTAATTGCGTGTTTTCTATTAATTGGAAATATAACGGAAGTATTTTTAGAGGTAAAATTTTCATGGAAGATAAATGATCTCTCTATAATTTATTTATAATAATAATGATGATAATAATAATATTGTTCGCAAAATATCTTCATTAGTACGCTAAAAGATACGCTATAAAATTAATAGCAAACTAGCGTGACAAAATTTATCTCCAAGAAGGGTAACTTTTATAATTGCCGCTTTTTAAAAAGTGTTTTATCTTCTGTAACCTTATACGTCACGCGTGACTCGGTTTAAATCGAAATATTTTCTTGCAGAACGATACGTTTTTTTATAAAAAAAAAAATCTGAAAGTTTTCCGATTGAAACAAGCGAACTTAGCAAGAATCGCAACGTGACTTACTTTTTTTTTACTCCTGCAAATTGCTAATTCCGCATTTGTCCCGTGCACGAATGGGGTTATTAAATGCAACGTTAAGTACTAGAGAAGCAACGTGATGAGAATTGTACAAATTACTTTCAGTCTTGCCTAAAATCAGCCATCTAAGCGGTGAATTACGCAAACATGACGAAACAAGATAGCCCCCAGCACCGAAGATACTTACACCATAGTTATCGAGAAAGTTGCTTCCAGTTCAGCTTAAGACTCCTAAATGTAGTGTGTCTGGCGAATGTGGACGACGTACATTTGCCAACAAGGGCGGAAGTAATCCCTCTACTTGGAATCTCCGACGTGAGTCTGACTAGTAATCCTCTCTATACTTACCATCGACTTGATTGAGGCACATCGTAAGTTACGGTTAGCCTTGCTGGACATAGCTTTGCGACATTTCGGTTGACAGAAGATGGCCATAAGCGACGGTTGTGTCAGTAGTTTTTCTATTACTCTCCGTGATGACTTTTGGATCAGAACTGTAGATAAGCTCACACTCGCCTTTAAAGTAACTGATGGATGTAATTTGTAAAAGAACCGATCTCATAGATGCGGTTGCGCAAGAATCAACCAAACATCATAAAGTTTCTAGCTAAGAATTTGCAGCAAACAGGACGTTCTATGCCAAAATTGTTATGTTAAAATAGCGAATTGCTCTACTTTATAATATTCTAGCTTAAAGAAAGATAGTTAAGGCCTGAAACAGTTCTGACCCCTGTAATGCACAATTTCTTCAAGAACGATAATTTATTTTTTTCTTAAATTGCATTAATATCATTTACAAGATTTTAAGTAAAATTAAACATTTTAAAAAATTGTTTAATAAAATTACTTATAAAAAATATATTGAATATTATAATTTTAATAGTCTACTGTTGAAATTATAGAAAAAAAAAATTATTTTAAAAATTATAAGGCTGATTTCTCTCTCTTTCTCTCTCCTCTCTCTCTCTCTCTGTGTGTGTGTGTGTGTGTGTTCCTTTTTTTAAGCAGTTTAGCATGAACATTTATTTTAAGAAACCAAATTACAACTCCATGTAGACATTTAATCATTTAAACAATGTTAATATAACACACAAACATCGTTTTTTTTTTTTTTCTTGTAGAAAATTACTGAGAGATAATAAATGGAAGATAATCACGAAAAAGTAATTTCGGTAGAAAAGGAAAGTAATTATGACAAATCGGAATTTTCGATCGTAAAATATAATAATCTATTCAGTTAATTATTTACGAACTTTTATGTGTGTTTTTTCTGTAGAAAAATTTACGAAAAGGTGTATTGTAACGAATTCATTCTGCGTGGATCAGATTTAGAGAAAGTGATTAAGACTTAATCTTCAACGTGATTAAAGAGGGATCAATAAGTGATTAATGGAAGATTAAAAGCTCAGGTAGAACGACCAAATCAAATTTTAGAAAAGGGGCAAGAAAATTGAAACTACGTTAAAAAATTTTTACTTAATTTTTTTTATTTATCATCATCATGCCGCACGCATTAATTTAAAACAATATTTATGAATCCTTCAACTTTAATAAATTCTATATATAACAACGTAAAATTGTAAAATTTGCAATTTCGCAGTTTAACCGAACTTTGCAAAATTTGCAATTTTAATAACTTGTGCATTATATGCATTAATCAAACTTAACGAAAGAATTTTAATAAGTTGCATATTGTACGGATTAAACCCGTGACTTCTGCAATACACCGCAGACCTATTTTTTTTCCTTTTATGATAAGTTTCTTAAATAATAATATTTTAATTGATAGAAGAGAGTTATAAATGAAGTTCGTCGAAATTCTCGTTTAATCATCGTTTATTTTGAGTGATCGTTCGAGACGAGAACGGAAATAATTCGAAAAAGATTCCATCAGTGACTAATTGATTTGTGCGAAAAGAATCGTGACAAAACGGTATGTGCAGAGTGTATATACGTATAAATGCGATTTTTATAATTGCATCCGACTGACGTACTTCAATAATCTTAATATTGAGTGGGTAAAGTAATGGAAAAAAAAAGTTTACATCCAACATTTTCAACCATTAGCAGATTTTTCATTAGCAAGTTCGAAACGAAGTATCCAATTTATTAAACGAATCGATAATTTATCGTGAGTAAATCGTTGTTAAACTAACTGTGAAAACTAAATAAATTCGTTTTTTTTCCCTCCTTCCTTTATATTATTCCAAAAATGGTGGATTCCTATAATTATTTTTATTTTCTGGTAAGAAGTTGCGAAGGAAAAACTCTCAGTTGAATTGCTCGATGTAATTGATAGAGCAAAGACAAGTAATTTATTTTCCAGACCGCTATTTCACACAACTGAAGAAAAATAAATCATGCTTTTGCAAGACAAGTTCGCGACTAGCGACTCATGCAAATCGCAACTAATGGAGCATCGTTCTGTCTTCCTGTTGCTAATATTTCTTTCTTTTTTCTAGATCGGAAGAGCGTCGTGTAGGGAAAGAGTGTAGATCTCGGTGGTCGCCGTATCATTAAAAAAAAAAAAAATCAGACTTGAGAGCGAATGGGACATTTTCAACCGCAAGCAGTGAGGAGAGGAAAGAAAAAAAAAAAAAAGAAGAGAGTCTTATGAGAAATTACCATTCACAAAATAATTGCGAGTTAAATCTTAAAATCGTTGTACCGTTCTAATTACTTAATTAATCTATTTTTGTGTCTGTTTTCTTATAATAAAAATTTTATTATTAATTCAACAGAGATGATGAATTAGCTGAAAGTAGTTTTATAAATAGAAAACTTACACTTTGATAAATTATGATACATTATTGGTCTAATAGAATCGAATTACAAATTCAGCACAGATGACATCTGTCCATTAGCGAAGGTTAAACAGTTTTAATTAAATAGTGATTATGTCCATTCTCATGAATGTTAATCCGAGTGAGAGAAACTCAAGTCTCCGTGTAACGGTTTCTGACTGAATTATTCCTAACGCAAGACAGTGAAGCGCTGCAACAGAATGCAAGTCACCCATATTCGAATTAGCTGTCACAAAATTCGATATATATTTTTTTATTTTATATATACATATACTGTATACATTTTATCTTATTTTATACGAAACAGTCCTTTTATAAGCACTCTATTATTTTATCTGACACGCATTATATGTATAAAAATAGAATAATCCATCTTTAAAGGAACGGATAAGAAGAAAAATTGCATTATATTTTCATACAAAAATTCCTATCAGAAATTCGAGATAGAAAACATATTTTTATTATTTTTTCTTTTCTAATTATTTCTAGGTGCGAAATAGATTAGTTTTCTCGTCGATAAGTACAGTCTCTCGACAGATAAATATATTATTTATAAAAATAAATGGAAGAGAATATTCTCGGTGTCAAAAAGCCAACCATCTTCATACAAGATAATCTTCTTTATATAGATTGCTCCTTATGCTATCTGATACGGGTCAATAGCTAAAGACAATTGTCAGTTTGGATACATGCTAGCTAGCATCAATTTGTCGACTCACCATCGGAAGACATCTGGCTAGATAAAATTAGTTCTTCTTATACCAGAGACGAATCGAGAAAACGGAGTTGACTATAATTCCATCTGAGCGTGAACGTCAAAGACACATGATAGAACTTTCTCAGTTTTTAATCTCTAGAGAATTTCTTACGTTAGATTTATTTATTTAGAGAGAGAAAGTGTTTCTTGTGGGGATAAATAAAACAGGCAGAGGAATTTTCTCATAATGGATAAAGATGTAGAATTGAAACATATATATATATAGTAGAATATAATTTATTGTTTTTCATTTTCAACATTCCATAACAGCTGGGTGATGGTTCTTTCTGACACCATATGACGTACATAAATCATATATGATTTTCAAGTAGACTCAACTGGGAAGCTGACGACGATACACAAGGAAAAATTTAATGTCTTGATTTAAGTGAACGCATCAAAGTCAACAGAAAGATGTCTCCTTAACTCAAGTTGAGTTTTTAAACAGGAAATTTTCACTTCTGTAACGTAGTAAAAAATTTTTCTTCCGTAAGGAAGTCAAACATCTTTCCAAATGTATCCATATAAAAAAGTAAGCGAATACAAAATCCTTAAGACGAAATGTTACTATTATTCTTGTACCTGACAGTTCCAATGAAATATTTACAATCTGTTGTAGAAAGTAGACTCCAGTTGCATCTTATACTGTATATATATAAATATATTTATATAAACGTTAAAATTTTTAATTTAGATTTTTATTTTTGTATCGATCCCTTGTGGTATTTTATAAATTTTAATGAGTACTCCGATATAAGAAATTATTTTTTTTTTTATTTTTACTTGAGTATTCTGCAAAAGTTTTTCCATGTATTTTGACACCAGTAATATCATATCTGTGATTGAAGATGTGAATTCTTCGTACAATTTTCTGAGTAGTTTCCATTACTGATGATGACAGTCAGTAGTTCATGGACTGAATGTCAAACAAGCGAAAGACCTTCTATTTTCTTCAACTACGATATACGATAAGACATTGTCAAATGTTATGTATCCTCGCTCGTTCTTTTTTTTCTTCCTCTTTGCAGTTTTATTTATGGAACCGTGCTACCAGCTATTGTTGGTGTGCTGTAATCTTACTTAAATGTTTACATATACGGCAGGTGTAATTCTGATAGGGAACTTGTTAATGTACTAAAATTTATTTCTTGTAGATTGTAATAAAAATTCTTACAACGCGAATGACGATGCGATAAAATATAAATAGAGTCTTTTATTGGCAGTATTCACTTCCTATCTAAAAATTGACGATAATAATAAAGTTATGATCCGACCAGCCATAATTACAAATGAAAATTGTTAACGAAATTTTTTAATAGTGAGAGATAATGAGAAGAAAATTTTTGAAAAAAAAAATTATTCTGGTTATTCTGTAATCGAAAAATATTCATTAAAACTTTCTAAAAATGTTTAATTCCTTTAATTTTTAAAAATGAATTCTTTTTTTAAATTCTTCTCTTGTTAAGTCGATAAGAAACTGTTTTTTTTATTTCCGGTTAGAAAAATTGCTATGTTCAGAAAGTGTATTTTGTAATATTTTAAAATAAAATAAAAATAACAACCGAGACAAAAATATTTCTTTGCAAAAACTTATAGGCAATGTTTTCGACAACATTCATTTTTGCTCGGAAAATAAAGTAACATTTGCTGTCAGCTAAAACGTAGGCCTGTCAAAATGTCACAAGAAATGTCAAAAGCCGAGAAATAAAAGAATATACAATACAGTAACCTAATTTACTGTCTACTATCGAAAAAGAATTTTAAAATACCACCTCGAAGAATAAATTCTTGCCATAGTCAGAACAGGTGTTTCTGATTGATGGCAAGATTCGTGCTCCGCTATTCTTACCAAAAGCACCCTTTTCACAATCAATTCTTCAAATCATCTTATAATTTACTTTGGTAAATAATCTAACTTGAACAATTTGAATTTTATTCACGCTTCCGAAACGGATTAAAAAAAGAGCATGTAAACTGCAATTATACATTTATACAAGAAAAGCAAATATAGCTCAAACTTTAACAAGTTCCGTTAAAATTTTTATCCGAATTATTTATTTATATTATCAACAGAGTTTTAAATTTATTTAATTTTTTTAATCTCTTGAAAATCATCATTTTATTGAATTACAAAAATCCATCTTTCATTTTATATTAACTATAAAATATTTAAACTATTCTCAATGCTAAAATTAAGTGATTAAACAATATAAATAGTGTAAATGTTTTAATCAACACCTTACCTGTATAATATGACAGTTCTACTTGCTTCCTATATGTCGTGCCTGGTATTGTTAATATACATTCGAACGTATTGGTGTTTACCTGAGATAATTCGTCGTTATTAAAAGTTTTGCTTATAAAAACGTTATAGAAGTTATCAGTCTTGGACGTTTGAATCTTGAAATCATTTATTTGTTTGCTTTCGTCCGTGATCATTTCGTACATATTCAATACTGGTTTAGGATATATACCTTCAGCTTCGCATGTTATCTTCAACACGTCTGGAGCTGGTTTAGTAAAATTGAATTCAAACCTCTTAGCAGGAGCTGAAATAATAAAAAAATATAATTTATTGCTTAATATAAAACTGCACAAACATCTCATCATTCATTTAAAACTATTTATCTATCTATCTATATATATTTTTTAAATGTCTTTCTTTCCTGTTTATTTTTAGAAAGAAAAGTTTTATTTTCATTATACATAAAGCTGAATTTCAATAAGAGAAAAATCTAGAAAATCCATTATTTTTCTGTTTTCATAAAATTCGAAGAAAGAAAGTGTTTCGGTTCTATCTCTTTCTTTTGCAATAGCTTCTAAATCTAAGAGAATATATAGGAAAGCAGAAATTCGAATGACATACCAACTAACTTAAAGTGTTTGACTACAACGTTGAGTTGTAGTCACACATCACCGTTAGAATCTACTCAATCTGTAATTTATTACTTAGACTCAGTCTGAAAATGGTGTAATCAGAGTGTGGGGAAGGACAGCTGCATGCAGTTTGTCCTCTCACACTTGTCACATTATGTTCTCAAAGTAATAAAACTTTATCACAAAAATCTTGTATAGACTCTAGATATTCTTATCGTTTTGTTTTCTTCCGACTCACTTTACGGAATATAAATTATTTCCGTTCATTTAAATAAACATCTTTAAAGATTTAATTATTTCTATATGTCGAATAATAATGACTAACATTTTTTTTTCGTAAGAAATATTTTTTATCTATTAAATATTTTCCATTCTTACCGTAAACTATCATAAACTTTTCGGCCAGATCTTGTCCTAATAAGGAAGAGACGTGACAGGAATATTTTCCACTTAATTCTATCGTGGGACGAATGATATTCATAGCACGATATTTAGTATATCGATCGGATTGAGAAACCATATATTCCAAATTAACTTTGTTTTTAAATTTGTCGCTGACATGACGAAGATTTAATTCGGGTATCCACTGATAAAGAGGTTCAGGATCATCGTTGAGATACCATTTAATAACTAGTTTTTCGTCTTCTCTGGTATAATTATACTGACAGTCTAGAATAACAGAATCTTCCGTTCCGTTCTCTACTAATGGTGGTACGGTTAATCTTGTAATTGTGAACATCGATCCATCTGAAAAATATTCAAAATTTTATAATTCAATAATGTGTTTCAAATTACCCCGGAATTTTTATTTGCTTTCATACAAATTCTAATTAATTTAAGCACTTGAAACCGCTAATAACTGGTTCGAAAGATGCGAAGAGTAAAGAGAGAGAATTTATTTTTTTTTGTATTAATACCGATTGCGTATTATTCAAGAATGAATGAAAGTTTAATTATCTATTTAATATTAACGCAGGAAAAAAAAGTAAAAAGTCGAAAGAGAAAGAGGAAGAAAAAAAAGATCTTGGAGATTATACAATTAATTTAAGGTTTAATTGAAACTTTCATACAAATCTGTAGTTATTAATTAAAAGTATCCGGGAGCATCTGTAAAATTTACAACTTATGGAACGATTTGTTTACTTCTAGCAATTAGATAATTAATATTTGTAGAGGATTAATAAAACTTTTCAACGAAACAAAATTAAGTTCCGAATGTCTTAAAATTTTCAAAACGATTAATTAAACTTTGTAACAATAAGGTCTCTAGATAGTTATATTATTTAAATTTATAATATAATTACCAATATTTTTCTGTTGGTAAGACAGAGAGGCAGTACATGTGGGAGTAATACATTTTTGTATATTTATGTAAATTGTCAAAGTTTTTATGATAAGAAAAACTAATCCCGCTTTTCATTATCGTGCTCTGGGATTTAGAAAAGCTAAGGATGTCATTAGAAGAACATCCAGAGCTAGTTTACCCAGTGTGACTAGTGTATCTTATATAACGAGCTAAAAATGATTTTAACTTGTATATAGACAGGATGTGATAAAGTCCGTCGGATAATGTTGTCCAGCCATTTTATGACTCTCCAGGGCTTCTTAACGGATGTTTATTTTGTCCTCTGAGATTTCTAGTAGACACAAGACAGTGTCTGATTAGGAGATCTATGAACCAACACAAAATTTACCATAGTTTCGAGTAAAGACGTATAATATCAGCGAAAATTATGAAGCTATAACGTTATAATTACTCTATATAACAAACACTAGCAAGAGTTTAAATTCGAAATCTATTTTATAACGAGAAAATAGATTTTTTAAAAAAATGTTTTCCACAACTGTTTAAAAATGAATAATATTTTTTACGAGATTTTTAAATTTTACGAGGTATTAAAATAAAGAATACATTTTTATAAATTATTACTCACTACAACTATAAATTTAGAAAAAAATTATGAAAATTAAATTGTTCCTTTGACGTTAACATAAATAAAACTGTATTAGTTTTATTTAATTTTTAAAGATTAAATTAAATGACAAACTTATTTGAAAGATAGGAAGAAAAAAGGAAAAAAATATTTGTTGATGTAGAAAAATAAATTATTATTAAATATTCTTGCGTAAAATTTTTAATAAAATCTTTTTTAGTAAAAGTTAGTTAATTTTGTTAGCAATAAGTAAATAAAACAAAAAAAGCACTCAACTAAGTTTGTTAATTTCAAACTATATTTTAAAGATTAGCATATTCATTCTATCAGATATTAATACAAGACACGTTATGAATAAATTTTAAGAAAAATTTTTAATAATTAGTAATTTCATATTTAGTTGCTGTAACTGTTCAAAGTCGAAATTAAAAAAAAACTGTTGAAAAATTTAACAGTTACGCTATAAGTTGTTCTAATAATCTTAAATCTTTCAAGAAAGTATAATCAGCCAAGCAAACATAATAAAAATTAAAAGATTGATCGCCAAGAAGAAAAACCTAACTTTTAAACTTTTAAAAAGAATTACAAACACATGACATTAATCAATGATTAATTCAATACAGCAATTTTCTTCTTTATAGTTCAGTAATCCGTAGTTACCGGTACATGTTTTTTGAGTTTCAAATTTCATCGATAGACTATTAGAGAAGGAAACAGTTTCGGGGAGATTATTTCGAAGAAATATGATATCATAATGCGGTTTTCAAGAAAATTCTTTCACCGAGTAAATAGTAAGAGTTTCACGAATGGTTGAATTATTTCAAAATTTTCATGCTTTGTTAACGTTTGTACCTGAATCTGACATTACCGAATGGAAAAATTGGTTTACGCCTGTAAATGTAGCTTTCCTGCATATATATGCAACAATGCGGAGAAGCCACAGACGATAACTAGATCATTTCACTTGGTTGCTTGCCTTGTGACATCGCATAATATGTCAAACGAGATCGCATTATCCAACACATATATTACAAACTTGCAATTTTTGAATAAATAAAAATTATTTTTGGTGAATATAATGCTGTAGGGAAGTTTAACTTCACTTCGCAGTTTTACATCGAGAAAATTCTATAGAATAGGGAGAAAATACTAAAAGAATTTCTACTTTTCTAAACTTGGTGATGAAGATTCTAATGAATTAACCGAATTACGTTCTTTATTTCATCCGAAAGCTTCTAATGTCCGGCTACTATTTCTAAATGTTCACAGTTTACAATTCTAATTAACAAGAATTAAATGGCGGAAAGCGTTAAATTCTCTTTTCTAATCCTTGTTTTAAAGATTTAAATTAGTTTGAATCTTTAAAATATTTATAAAATTCCAATAAAATGTTTTCATTCTAAGAGGATCGCTATTCATTTATCACTTTAGTTAGAGATAATTTTTTTTTTTAATTTAAAAGCATCTAAATAAAAATAGGTTGTATAAGACGACGACTAAATATGTTAACAAGGTCATTATGATGTAAATTAAATAGATGCTATTTGGGGTGCATAATAGAGACACAATCGTGTCACTTTAAAGAAAACAGTTGTGGCTGTAAAAGGACTATATTTTTCAACTAAATTCTTATTAAATCCTTAGCTTCTATTGGTATACCAAAGTGATGAGGATGAAACTAGATAGCCCCCGTGTTATACGGAAACTAATACATCACCTTAACTACCAGACTACTAGGATAACGTTCATTGAAATTCAAAACTGCTTTCGCTTAATTCTAGTTTTTGGAATCAGTCCAAGGTATCTTTTCTATTCGTGTATGATGGAAAGCTTCGATTAATTTTCCCATCAATGGGTTAAATCAGCTTTCCTTCCACGACATTGATCCGCGATATTCTGATGAATAACTAAAAAAAAAATCAAACGTCTGTTTTAGACTTTAATATATGCAGTCAGCTATCTAAAATTGCTAGACAGATCTTGGCATGCTGAAGAATTTGCATGTTTGAATCTCCAGTCTTGTCACGAGTATTTACTTTGACTTACTATTAATCTAAAATTCCTTTTAAAGCTAAAAAGAAATTTATATAGCTTCCCAATTATTCCTTTTAAATTGTTATGATCTTACGTTACTGAAAAATAAATCCTTAACAGTTTCTATGTAATTTTTGTATACTACGAAAGATTTTAAATTTAAATTTATTCCATTACTACTACTATTTCAAAAACGTAACAATTTCGTATGACGTAAGAATGCATGCGACGTAACAATGGTCAAAACGTAAATTTTACACAACATTACTACTATTTTTAAATTATTATTCTAGGAATATTTTTACCTTAGTAAAATATTTCTTGAAACTAAATTATTTATAACACACACTATGAAAATAACATGCATTCAAAAATATTTTCCTGTTACATAGCATCCGCTTCAAAATTTTATAAGCAAATCTTTAAGAATATTTTATGCGGAATATAAATATTTTATATTTATGCGTAGTATAAAATATTATAGTATATTATATAGCATTTATTTCTTTCAATACTTAATATCATTCATATTAAGTATGTTTACGTGACATAATCATCTCAAAACTTTCAAAATTAATATTTGTTCTTCAGTCAGAAATCTAGTAAAGTTAGGATAATCTATTTTTTTTTCTCTGCGATTTTTTCCATGATATATCTTACGACAGTATTAGTATAAATAAGAGAACTGTCAAGACAGAGTGAAATCCGTAAGTAACAACTACAATTTCAACTCTGCTATTTTTTCCATGATATATCTTACGACAGTATTGGTATAAATAAGAGAACTGTCAAGACAGAGTGAAATCCGTAAGTAACAACTACAATTTCAATGTAGGCCCTTGTAAAACTTGATATCACAGATCAGATTCACAGTGGCGACAAGACTAGGATCTTTGTCGACTACTGCAAGCTTGCCCGTCAAAGCAGTGATGAATGTTCTTCATACATACGTATGGGTTTCTCCTAAGCTTCCAATGACGTGCCTCGGGAGCTAAACCTTCTACATAGCTTCAGCATAAAGTACGTGTAAAACTCTACCTACTGATCACATCTCAGAAGCCAGAAACTGAGAGGATCTAAATTGTGGTTTAGTGGATGTGACACGGGATAAGAGTTTTTCCATTCGATTGATGATTCCTTAAAGTAATGTCGTTATTTAAAATACTAGCGCACAAGGATTTAAAATGACTCCAAAATTCTTATTGAGTATTTACAAAATCTGTTTAAATCCTAAAAGATTTTCTTCTTTCATTCACATATTACGATATCGGAACTTTTTACGTTCTAAAAATCATTTTACAATTTTCAGATTTTGAAATTTTGTAAATAGAAAAAAAAAATAGTTGGTTTGGTTATTAAAAGCTTAAACAATATTTAAATGTTATTCTTCGCTTCCGAATTATTTTTTATGAGATTATTTTTATGTAAGTACATATCAAAGTTTGCCTGTCAGAGTGAGAGAAGAATTGTCTACATCAATTTGTCAACATGGTCTTTCAGAAACTTTCTACATGTAATTATAGTTTTTATCTCTTACAAATGAGTTGTAATAAAGAAGTTACATAATTACCACACATAAGAGAAAAGTGTGCAAGTTTAATGAATTCGTTTTCTTTTTGTGATAACGACATTGTTTCTGTTCACTCTAATGGTGACTAACTTATCATAATTATCATTAAACTGAAGCAATCAAACAATGAGCACGAACATTTTTATAATAGTTTTTTCATGTTTCGTAAAACATTGATAGATCGTCAAAAACAAAAAAAAAATTATTTTTAATTTATATAGATTCGAGACATTTATGTGTTTTTTCTAATTTGTTAAAAGTTATAATTGCAAATATTTCGTTAACACAAAAAACTCCCTTTTCTATGTTGAAAATTGTTTTCATAATCGAAATAAATCAAGTCCTTTGTCAAATAATTAACTTACAAAGTACATTTAGAATCCGCTTTCACCGAGATAACATATTCCCATGTTTTAAACATCCGATGAAGTCTTAATTCGGATTGCCTTGTGACTTTGATTAACGCTTCAAAGAAGTTATCAACCAGAAGTCATTTGGGATTAAGTCTGGAGAGAGACAGGGTTTTGATACCTCAAAGCTTTGATCTAAGCAGAGAGTTAAGCAGTTTAAATGATGACAGTTGTGATGAAGCAGCTGTTGAGTTGGCAAATCTTTAGGACGATATCAAGGATTCGAAGAAGGCGAGTGTTTGTGAATCAGGGAGAGTTGACATTGTTATCCTTGTTCGCCATCACCCACTTGGCCAGCCTGCTGTATGTGAAGTACAGCGCAAACATTCTTTTCCCAATATTTCGAGATCTCTTCGGAGGCGTTACAATTGGGTTTTTCTTATCCAAACCTCCGAGTTCCTCACGGAAATAGTGGTAAATTTATTTTTATCTTAACAACAATCGATTGGTTGTATATATACATAACTCTAATTTGACATGATATTACAAATCAAGATAACGAATCAAGAGGAGAGACATTCGTGGAAACATCAACTATTACAAATCAATGATTTAAGCAACTAAGCTCCAAAATTCGCATTATTTTCCATTACTAAACTAAAAATTTCCTTTCTGAACATTAAACATTGATTTTATGTTGTTTCAAGTTTGGACATAATATCCTGTGGAGTAGATTTATATTCTTTAGTTTTATTGGAATCAGGATTTAAGCGAACGTGAGACAACAAACAAACTGTCGACGTGACAAACCTTCTTTGATGGAAGCCATTTTTATAGTAATCGTTTGACAGGGATTCATTGAACGATCTATCTTGTAGTGTTTACAAAAATTCAATTTTTATGCTTTAACCACTTCGAAAAATTATTTTTCCGGGAATGCATTTTGAAACTTCATTTAAAATGTTCCAGTTTTATAGCTTCCGTATAGATTTGTCCGTTTTCGAAATTATCCATGTGGTGATTATTAGAATTTAACAGAATAATAATTAATTATAATTAATTCGCTCGTTGTGATGATGATCTTGTTTGGAAAATTAATGCCATATTATGCATTAAACTGGATTTAATTTTTTTTCCTGGAATATACAATTATTCAAAATAGGAGCAAATTTTTAGTGTAAAAATATTTCATAAATTTTAATATTTTTTTCCCTTCAATTCTTTTGCATTTCTCTTGAGAATTATCAGAAAAACTGGTCTTTATTATAATCAGAACTTCCAGATGATGAAAAATATTTGTTTTTCAGTTCAGAATAATTGTAGATGGATACTATATATGCATGAATATATTATTATTATGAAAGAAAATCATTCTATTCCATATCTAAGAAGTTTTATAACAATTTTATTTCTTTTTTTTATGTGAATCCAACTTAGACAGGTTTCTCTGTGTATATAAATTTTATATTCCAAAAACAGTGTTTATGAGTATAAAAATAACAAAAACAACACCAAATGAATGAGATATCAGCATTGCAATTTTTTCTATACATTATTTCCTTATTCGTATAATTTATGCGCATATCAACTTTGATTATTTAAAAAGTAAATCTTCCTTCAGATGCTTCTTTCTGAGCTTTACCTTATATTAAAATCGAAACTGAAGTTCTTGCTACGTACAGAACATAACTTTTAATGATCGTGTCTTATTTTAACAATTCAAAATTTTAGAGGTTAGAAGACGAAATGATTCAATACATTTAAATTATATAGCTTAATGGATGGGTTGTGTTATATTTTGCAAGATCCTCATAATCTGTTTATTAGGGGATGTTAAACGTTCGCTTCACATCATCAAGTAAGATTATCATAAAATGAATAGCGACAGACATTCCTAATACTACCCATTGATCATTTTTATTTTTACCAGATTTAAAAAGAACGTATAATTTTTATATCGTCACCATTTATATTTGAAAATATTAATTAAAAAAAACGTGCAAAGATTTAAATTTATAATAATGGCATTTTTAATATATTTATGTTTAATCAAGTTGGAAGAAAAGTTGATCACGTCCCATTTTTTGGTAACAGATTGAAAATAGCTGTTGCATTTGGCCGATGATGCTGTCTTTGCACCCAGTATCAATAGACATCTCTATCTAGCTACCTCTCCATCTATCGATTATCTGTCAAATCTCAAACAAAGAGAAAACTTCCTCTCTTGTTTCAATAGTATAGACTTGTTCTTCGGTCAATACGAGAGCGCAGATAATAGTCGTTACTGAAAATTACTTCTGAAAGGATGACATAATTACTTTACTTAATGTAACATATAACTGTTAAAAGTTACTCCTGTTTAAAGGTATCGTTTGCATTGCCTTTACCCATTGTGTACTTTACAAATGTAATATTTTAGTGACAATAATAGCATTCTTTTACTAACACGTTAGGATTAATAACTTAATAGCATCACTTCGCTACCTCGTAAAAAAGCGCTATTTTTATACTAATTTTAAGGAAGCTTATACATTAAAACAAGCCATTCTATACTGATACACAAAACAAGAATTAAATATATTTAACTTTTTCTGTTTAACTCGTTCTGTTCGTAATTGGTAATGCATAGAAGCGAAGAGCAGTAGGAAAAATTCTATTTAATTCTATATAGAATGTATTCTGATTCGAACAAATTGCTTGGTGATGAACGTTGCTGATTGTCAAAGAAAGAATCGGCAGTTGACAACAAAATGTAAGCAGGATAGTAAAATAATGAACTCATTCGTCTTACAACTCATCTTTCTGTCACATCTTCGACCATTATGGTAAGACGTTCTGTATGTAAATGGCTGTGATGTGTTGTTATAACCAATTCGATTTATTATACAATGTGCACATTTGAATGCAAATAAAAATAAACTTATGCAATGTAAGAGTGCGGTAATAAAAAAATAAAAATAAAAATATTACATTTTTGTAAAAAATTTCACAAAAAAATTATTAAATATCTTTTATGCATTTTTAGAAATATAATTTACATTTTTCAGCTAAAATTATATCAGGTAGTAGAGGAAAAAATAACTCCTTTTAAAAAAAGAATTGTAATAATGGCGTTATAATGGAAGAAAATAAGAGTCAGCCTGAAGCTATGTTTAGAAAGATGTATATAGGTTACTGTGAAAAAAGCAGAAGCTTGGAACATAGGCAGAATCAATGTATCACGCCTGGACTCCATTCGTTACTCTATATCGGTCCCAAGAGTCTCTGATTGCTTGATATAGAGATTCTCGGTATCCCAAGAAGTCACGATAGAAAAAAAAAGATTAAAAAAAAAAGAAGTGGAATCTCGAAGAAAATAAGTAAGAAAAAGTGTAGAAAGTGACACAGCGAAAGTAGAAACACGACTGAGAATTTTTCTCTAACCTCTCTCTGCCTGGAGCTAGAAGACAGAATCTGTAGAACTGAACTTTATCTCTGACCTGGTTGATTGGATCTAACGTCTCTTCTACGAATAAACTGAAGGAAATAGAATTTTCAATCTTCCATCATTATTATTAAAGCAAACATATCAGTCGCATTTATTAATTATAAAAACAATCGATTTTCCGTGTAATTTTACTGGAAATATTTTCTAATTATGTAGAGGAATATATTAGCCTGTCTTTATAAAATAATCCATCCATTAAAGTCATTCAGTACAAGTAATGCATTTATGCATTAGCCAACAGACAAATGCGAAAAATATCGATATAAAATTACTATATTTATATAATTAAAATTATAATTATTTATAAATTTGACAAATTAAGTGAGAAAACTGTTTTAATTGCTAGAAAACATTTCAAGAATTTTTTCCGATAGAAGTAAACGATTGAAACACACAAAAAAAGAAATCCGATAACAATAATTAAGTAAAGTTTTGTTAATGCTAAAGAGATAATTTAATTCCAAAATTGTTTATTTTTTTACATAATGCCATATAAATCATTGAAGAGTAGTAACGTACACGCCATTTAATTTTTAACGAGATTTTTTTTTCTTCTCCTTACTACACACAACGTAATATAAATCAATCAATCAAAAACGAGAATAAATTAAATGTCAAATTGAAGTGATATTTCGATTTATGAAAATCTATAAAACTGCAAAAAAAAATATATCATCTGTACTAGTCATGTGTCAGTCGTTAAGCTGGAGCCGGTGTACACGTCAGCAAAAATGACACATCTGCCAAAATCATTGCAACCACAAAGGTCGGACAACTCCTACTTCAGTCACGCCACTTTTCGGACGGTCAGTCTACTAACAGTGTGTCACACTCTATCCTCTCATCCATCTCCACTAGGCACCTCCTTTAAGTCATTCTGATCCATACTAATCATAAGTTAACAAGGTCTACAATTACCGTTCGATAATACCAACCACTTTTTTTTTTCCTGATTAAAAAAATAACGATAATCTGAAACAGAAAATGATTTCCATAAACGTTTCAAAAACTCCCTAATTTTATGGTACTAAACGATATGTATAATTTTCGATTATTATAAAAAAATTTATCTTCATTGATTCTGGTAACGATAATATTCGTGACATTTACGACTATTATTTAGTGGGAGACGTTTGGACTATACTTTAGCGAAATGCCCATAACTTTGGTCTAACGTGTTTTCGAATATTTCCTAATAAATAATTCAGGAATAAATAAATAAAAAATGCTGAAAAGCAAGCAAGTACTGGCTATAAAATAAATTTAAACTATTTTTACAAAATTGAAACGAATTTTTTCTTGTTTTTTTTTTTTTTGTTTTGTTTTGTGTTTATCGCGGATATAAGTAAACAAGTCGATAAATTTAATTAAAATTTTGTAAATTCATTAATAAAGCGGATGAATAGCCAATGTCCATGTATATGTTAGAAGCGAATCGAATCGAAATTCTTAGCATTAATTAACATGCTTAGGGAAAATATCTATTTAAATGCAGTTATTTAAAATCGATGTGGATACTGTACTTCATACTTGGCATCGATTAAATAAAGCGTAGAGTGCATTAAAATTATACTCAGTAATTATATTCTTAAACTTAAAAGTAATCGATAGAAATAAGAGAAAATGCACTTTAACAAAGAATGTCATAGAAAAGAATGTTTCAGCTTTCTCCCAAGTTGTTGTTGCATTATTCAACATCTTTGGTAATCCTTGTACGATGAAATTTCTTTTTGGATTCTTTGTCAGACATATGTTTAGCAGAATGTGATGAATAATTGGACTTGCTACAATACATACAGTTTATGCAACTACGACGTGTCTTCCAGTATTAAATAAACATACCCGACTTTATATCCCCTTTAGCTTCTTACACATCGAGAGATTTAAAAAATTAAAATAATAATTGCAGATTTTGAGAACTTTCAGAATATATTTAACACTAGAAAAAGAAATAAATAAAATATATACGAATATATATATATATATTCAAGTGGAATAAACTATGCTTGAATGAAAGGGCACAGTTTAAGAAAGTGTGCCTACTGAAAGTTTTTCCCCTCTTCAAACCGATTTACAGTTGTATTTTCCTTAGAACTGAATGGCTGAAGGAAAGAAAGATAGCTGAGTGTATTGAAAATATTTCTTTTCTGCCAGAAAGTGGCGAGTGGTCTTGAGTCCAGTTATAAATCTTACCATCTGCTGTTGTTTACATCGTGTTTCCTTTTGTACCCATTCTCTATTGGTTTGTAGAGAGGTTCGGTCAGCTGCCAATCTTTTCAACAAACTTCGTTTCGTCATTACTATCGAAGTAAGTGAAATAAAAAAAAGGAGAAAACGAATTAAACTGTGAACGAACTAGGTGTGAAAATAGATTTAAAATAGTTTTACTCGAAACTTACGCACAATTTAAATATGTATGCATTTTCTTCAGAATCTTGATCAGACATCGCAAGATTGATGCATTATAAATAAATGATTTAAATTATCTTATTAATTGAAATAAATTTTAGCGATATTTTTTACAAGTTTTTAATATTTGTTTATATATATATATAACTTGAATATAAATTCTTTCAGCGGAAAAAAGCAATAACAGTTTCACAGAAGAATGAAAAGAAAAACTAAACCTTGCGAAACCAAACACCTTAAACCTCTCGAAAATAATATAAGCTATATATAAAAAGAATAATTTGCTCTCCAAGTGAAATTTAATGCGAACTTTCTAAGTTTTCCAATGCAAATATTCAGATAGGAAAACGAAGAACCGTATTTTGAGTCAACTGTAAATTGAACATTTTGACGACGTTTCTATTTATATCAACCACGTGATAAGTTTGAAACCAATCGGAATGGAATATCTGCCAACTAGACAGAAATTTTTCTAAAAGAAATATTTAAGAGATTTTTTTTTCTTATAAAAAAACCGGATTTCTGATCTCTTTTCTGGATAGAAAATGGAGAAAATGATTCCTATATTGAATAAAAGTAGAATATTTGGAAAGAATAAAAGAATACGTCCGGAAAGATATTTCTGATAGCTGAATTTATCAGTTACTCTGATCTAACAAAGGATGGAACAAACCAAAGAAAAAAATTCTCAGAATTATATCACAAAAAAAACATAATTAAAACTCCTCAAATATAATATTTTAATAGAATTAAATCAAGCTAAATATTATTATTTAAACTATATAAAATTAATTATTCTTTTAAATTTAAGAATAGCAAATAAATAAATACTAAGAATAACTCGTTTTTAAATCAAAAGATAATTTTTTTCCATAAAATAATAAATATATTTAAAAAAAAGAAGAGAATAAATGCATATAAAATTAAGATAATAAATCGTAAGCTTATTAAATATTCTGAAAACAATTATAATAAACATGATGGCAAATAATTCAAACATGAATTGGCTTGGCAATAGAATTATTCTTGGTTCTTTGTAATCTCTGATAACATGTTACCAAACGAATATAAAACTCTTTAAATGTATCTGTTACGTGACAATTTCGATTTCCTGTCATCTTCCAAGTTAAATTGCCTATAAAATATATAAAATGCAAACCTTGACAATATCTCATCATCATCGATATACTCATATTAAAAGAATTTTTTTATGTTTTATTTTTTTTAATCAAGTCGTTATCTTACTTTCGATAAAAACTTTAACACAGTTTACTGTTACATTTATTCAAGTAGGATAAAATTTTTCGACATCTATTTATTAAATCAGTAACAGATAAATTGCAAAGAATGTTAAGTGAATAATAGAAATGATTTAATTAAACTGTTTAAGTAGTTCTAACATATTTTTTTCTTTTATGTTAATTAATTTCGTTAGTAGTAATTTATGGAAGACTAATATAATTTATTAGGAAATATTTCACAAGCTCGCTTTATTTATTTATATTCTTTCTCCCGTTTGAATCCATACAATTAGAGAAATACTAGTCACACCGTTCTTCACTGGATGTCATATTATTTCAAACAGTAATTTGTTCACAATGACGTACATATAATTATTCTAATTAACTGTTATTCATTAACCTCATTCTAACAGTTCAAGCCTAAGGTTGTTTCTGTTATAAAGGATCGCATAATTGTCGAGAAAAATGCATTTCCGTCCATTATGGAATCTACTTTTAATTACAGATCAGATTGTTGAATGGGATCCGTTCCAAATACGAATATAAACGCGCATAATGTTAGATAAACACAAAATTCCAAAATTCTATACATGATAAACGGTTTTAAAGTGATTTTTCAGAAATTTGTTCTTTTAAAACATTGATATACTTAAAACAGTTTTTAAAATTTTCACAAAAACTTCTATAGGGAAATTTTATATATTGCATTATTTTCGGGAAAACAACAAACCGCTAATCTAATATTAATAAAAATTGTTCTCTAGATGAAAAAAAAAAAAAAAAAAACTTAATTTTTTTTTTAAAAAAATAATTAAAAAATTTAAAAAAAAAAAAAAAAAACATTCTTGTTTATCCGTTTTCTTGTCAATGTGATTAATTAATCTGATAATATTTAATTATGATAATAAATTATTAGAAAGATGAGAAGAAATTGAACGAGTCCCAACAGAAAAACAAAATATGAATGGTTAATTAAATAATAATTTACGGCATAAATATTTATTGTTGATATCTTCAGAAATAATTTGATACCACAATAAAAAGAAAATTAAGAATTTACTAATTTAATAATATAATAATTATTTCAGTAATTATTTTATTAATTCCCGTATTTACGTTGTTGTACTGATGTCGTAGCTAACGTCATAAATTGTTTATATTTTTTCGTTATATATTTAAATAAATCATTTTTGTGAAAAAATTTATTAAATTTAAATTTTCACATCTACTCTTTGAAAATAGGAAGGAAGGAAAAAATAAAAAAAGTCAAAAGTTGTCAAAAAGAATAAAGGGAAAGGTTTATTTTTGAAATCAATTTTTAATATTTAAAGTCCATCTTCGCTTTATAATAAATATTTAGATAGAATTTAAATTCGAATTTTTGTTTGTAAGTTTTATATAAAATCTATTTTTATATTTTAATAATTTCATTTTAATGTAAATTTAATTTTTCCTTCGTTATAGAATCTTGGAAAAATATTAAGTTTGACGTCTCTTATTCGTGGTATATAATTATTTATATAATTAGAAAATTAATTAAAATCATAACTTAATTAAAAGTTGAACTCTAAAAATTTATATTTGAATTTTTTCGTGTTTTATTGAATTATTTATTATTTATTTGAGTTATTTTATATTACTAAATTGAATATGAAATAAATTACAAACAGAGAAACTTTTGACTATTCTTTTTTTACATGATTAATGTATCGATTTTATTTATTTATTTATAACTTATTCAGATATAAAATTCAGATTTTTTTGACATGATTAAAAATAATATTTTAATCATTTTAATTAGACTAATACTAATAATTATTATTATTATTAATCCCGTATGAAATGTTTTTCTCCAATTTATATTAAAAATATAAAAAATTTAGTTTCGTAATTTTTATTAAAAGAAAAGAAATAATGTACATAAAATGCAATACTGTAAAAAACATCAAAAATTAATTTTCTTTTCTCAATTGAACATTTTTCATGAACATCCCGCTGATCAGAAAATCCCATTTATCTCATTAAGATGTCTTAATAGAGTTTAAAATATCTACTCTTCTCGAAAGAAGTAAAAGCTTGGGACTACTTTTGTTTGTTATTTGGATAATGAAGAATTTTTTACATATGTTTAATTTGGCATCGTATTGCTCGAAAATTTTTTTTTTCGAATAATGTTTTTTTTTTTCCTCTCTCTCTCTCTCTCTGAACTTGAAAGCTTTAAGTTTGTTAGAAAACTAAGAGGAATTTCATTTTATGAAGAAGAAACGACTGAAATTTTATTTTTAGATTCTCTAAAGAATGTAAATATAAAAAGACTATATTTTCTGCTTCTACTGTTAATCAAATAATAAATATATAAGATACTCATTTTATTGTTTAAAGTTACAAACGATTCTGAAGAAGAAAACAAATATAGATTAAATTAAAAAAAAAAAAAAACATAAAAGACAATATTAGAAAGAATACACAAGTTTCATTATTAGAAAGCAATGATTTAATGTTATAAATCAAGCAGATTGAGTAAATAAAATCTAATTAAATAATAATATTATAAAATTTAGAATGCTAAGTATGCATCTTGACAAGAATAAGTGCAGCATTCATTAAATTAAACTATAAAGGTTAAAAATATTCATTTAATTCAGCATTATTATATGGCAATAGTCATCAAGTCAAATGAATTTATATTAACATAGGAATTTACATGGCAATTAAGTGTCAATCAAAAATAATCACACAGATTAAAACAAGGAATAAATCTGTGCTTAATTTATATCTATGCAGTTTAACATATAACAAATGTTTAGTTTATTTATACGCTTAAATGAACTTTATATGAATACAGGTATCAAATTCGAAAAATAAATAAATCATAAAGTATTAAACAAGATGGAGAAAAATGCAATTTTATCAATTCCATGAAAAATTACTGTTACTTTTGCTTAACGTTCAATTTACTTTCTTATTTCCATTAACTTTTTTTTAAAAAACATCTGTAAGCATCTACAAATTTGCAGTTATTTTGTTTTTCATTGATATTTAAATTTAATACTGAAATAACGCACAATTTAAAAAAGAAGTATTAAGAAAAATCTATTTATCCATTAAGTTCTTAAATTTCAAATTTAAATACTTGCATAAATTGTATAGAAGTAGCAATTTTGCAAATATATATATAAAAAAAAAATAAGTTAAAAGTTACCTTTAACCTTCGAACTAAATCATCAGTACTTAAATTGTCAGTTATAGGCCTTACCCCAAAGGGATATACTAGTTTTAGTTCTGGTTTAATAGGTTTTGGCATGACTAAAACATCTGGTATTCTAATTCAAATCTATAATTAAAAATTTCAAAAATTAATTAAATACTTTAATTACTGATTTTAAATTAAAAAAATGAAAAATTTTATATTCATTATAAAAATACATGCTATTATTTACATATATATTTTTAAGATATAGTTTATTTTGAAATTTTCTATGTTTTAAATATTTCATTCATAATGGTAATGTTCTGCTAATAGTGGATATAATATATTCCTATCATTTTTATAAATTACAAAAGTTAAAAATTAACTTTTACAATAAATCCAGGTGTATACCCAATTAATAATTTGCATTATAAATACAGTGAATTTATAATGCAAATTATTGATTGGACCAATTAGCAGTATAGATAGCCATTGCTTTATGAAGATAATGCATTCCTTGAAAACTGTTTATTAGTTGAAAATTTGTAAAACAAAAATTCAATTCCCATTAATTGTAACATATAAATTTCTGATCAATAGCAAAGAGACAAACTAAGCACTATGCAGAAATAGATCTTTATTTCAGTAAAGAGACAAACTAAGCACTATGCAGAAATAAACCTTTATTTCAGAAAAAACAGTTTAGGATTTACATATTGTAATTATTATCTTTATGTTTTATTTCTATATTTGTAACATTTTATTATGTAAGTGTTGTTATTTTACATCTCGGACAAATAATTTGGTTTTAGGTAACCTTTTTGCTCTAAGTGACTGAAACAGATACTCTGTTGTGACAGGGTAATTTGACTCGTGTTACTGACCATCTGTGTTGTCTGACCAATGTAAACAAGCTTAAAGGTTTTGGATTATATGGGTTTCGGATTTACATATTGTAATTGTTAACTTTAATTTTTTTTATTTCTGTATTTTAGCATTTTATTTTGTATGTATTATGATATTACGTCTTTGACAAATAATTTGTTGTATGTACCCTTTTTTGCTGTAAGTGACCGAATCAGATACTCTGTTGTGATAGGGTGATTTAACTCGTGGCACTGACCATGTGTGTTATCGAACCAATGTGAGCTTAAAGGTTTTAGTTTGTGAGGGTTTAGGATTTACATTTTGTAGTTATTTTAAGATAATAATTATTAAGAATTTTTATACTTAAAAAAAATTATATTTAGGTAAACAAAAGAAAAAAATGAAAGCTTCTCTTTTAATTAAAATGCAAGAATTTTTTAATAATTTTTTTAAAAAATCAATTAAAAAAATTGTTTTTATGAAAATATATGAAGGCATATTTGCATTAAGAAATTGGAAAACTTTTCATTATTTATTAAAATTCGAATTAGATATTTTAAAATTTGCATTTTATATTGAAAATATTTGGTCAACATTTCATAGCCGAAACTGTTTCTTTTTAAAATAAATACGGGTATTCCAACATAGCATATTTATCATTTTCTAAAAATTACTTGTTGAAAACAAGTTAACTTATTCGAAAAAATAACATATTAGATACACAACATGCACAAATGCATAAACATACTTATTATACAATAAACAGAATCCATAACAAGCAGAAAATCAGGGAAAAGTCATAAGAAGTAAAGTAAATTCTAAAAGTTACCTATCCAGGTGCATTACTTTCAAGAGAAACTTTTCTCATAATTCCTTCCTTCCAAACACGTCTAATGGTTGAGTATGTCGAGCTAGGTATATTAAAACGACTGAGTCAGCAAACAGATGGTGAACGAGGGCAGGTATAGATAGGAAAAGTCCGATAGAAAATGATGGATGCTGAGACGACTAATTCCCAAAGCGAAAAGCCGTCTGCTGACATCGTCCTGTAATTTCTCCATCAAATTAGACCTTGGCAGTCCAGAGAATTTATTAAGCAACTAACGGTCCTGTTTTTCACTACAGCTGTCACTCAACTTCTCGTTTATAATGCTGCAAAATGAACTAAGAACATTCTTTGTTCCTCTAGTTAAGGCTGCATAGACAATCAATCCGGTAATAGAAGATAAACGAATATCATATCCTGACAGTTATGAAAAATTAAATTTAGTATTCGAGACTAAATTTGTAGAATTTTTTTTAAATAATTAATCTTTTAATTTTCTATTTTTAAAAGCTTTAATTTACTAATATTTATATGACGGATATACATCAGTTTTCTTTAAAATATTCAAATATTTTAATATCACCATCCAGCAATGATTAAATGCAATTAAAATTAAAATTAATTACTGTTTGAGAAAAGTCTGTAATTATCATTCGCAACAATTTTTTAATTATTAACTATATAATAAATTTTTAATTTTTGAATGTTTGCTATTTATCATTATATTGTATCTTTTTTTATTATAAAAAACGTCATAATTTTACTAATTTAAATATTATATTTGTTGCAAATATTACAAATTTTTTAATTACTAATTAAAAAAAAAATTGAAATATTAGTAAAAAAAAAATATCCTAAAAAATTTGAAATTTTTAGTCCAATTTGTTTACAAACAAGTAGCTCAAAAAATTTGTAGTATTTATAAATAAGTAATCAGAAAATTTGTAGTGTTTGCAAAGAAAATAGCTCAAAAATTCGATAGTATTTGCAAAACAAGTAGCCCTAGGATGTTTATAAATAGCGTGATAAATTTACTGCATGTGATTAAAATTATAGAGTTATTAATGTTTGTTTCTACATAATGCAGACGCCATTGCACATTATTTTATTCATATTTAAACGTGATCAAAATGTAAATAAATCTGAATAACAACTTTTAATCCTCTAATAGAATTTTTATATTCGAAAAACGTGATCTTTTTTTTATTTCACTACAACCGAAAGAAAAAAGATAAATTATTCGATTCAACTTTACTCCTTTAAAATAACAATTCTTAATTACAATTATTAAATTTCCACTTAATAAATAATTAGATTAAATTTAATAATGCAACATTACTTCCTTGTATATTTAGAAATAAGAATTCAAAAATTTTAAATATTAACACCTTCTTAATTAAAAGCCGAGAATAATGAGCTGTAGATTAATTACTCGCTTTTTTTTTAATTCTTAATTTAATCCTAATAATAGTTTTTACTTTTTTTTTATGAAGTTTTTTCGGGGAAACTTCAAATTAATCTGAAACATCTTTCAAAAGTTTTCCTATTAAAACCTGACATTTTTTTTTCTTTCTTTTTTTTTTTCCATTCTTTTAACTATAGCAGTATAATATTAAAGCTTTTAAAATAAAATTCCGAGTTGTATTCAACAAGCTATTGTCATTTTTAAGTGCAATTATTAAAATTAATCATTGATAATTGAAAATTTTAATTGGGAAGAAAAACCGATAAGTAAATTATAATTAAATTTTGAAAATAACGAATAAAATTTAATCTTATTTTTATTTTTAAATGAAAAAGAAAATGTATATTATAGCCTATACAGTACGCAGTATATTTTAATAACTTTTATGAAAAAAATATACTGAAATATATATATATATATATAAAATGAAATTGGAAAAAAAAAAGTTTAAAGTACTAAAGAAAATATAATAATAAAAAAATTCTCATAAAAATTCAATGGAAAATTCCATATTTTATTCAAATAAAATACTGGAATTTTTACTGAATTAAATTATGGAAATTCAGCAAATTCAGTGAAAAGTACTTCAATGATAAATACCTCAGTTGAAATTGAAGGTGCTTAAAAATAAATGTAAGAAGTGTTTATAAAGCAAAATTCGAGTATACTTCCATTCCGTATATAATACTAAATCTACAAAAGAAAAAATATTTGTAAAGGAAAAAAAAATCTATAAACATAAACGAGAAAACTTAACACATTTTGAATGGGAAAAAATTTTTAATGTGAAATTAAAACTTCTTCCAAAACACATTTTAATATTTTAGCAACTATTCTTGTCCGCATATGTTTTGTTAATTCCTTCGTCAGACTGGATAAAAATGTACGTTTATTGTTAATTATTTAATAGATAGTTAATATAGTAATTAAATTTAATATATATTATGAAAAAATAATAATAATAAAAATCGAAATTTACGAAATTTATTCTATTACATTTCTCAATTATAAAGATCGCACATTAATTATTTTTAACAAATGATTTATACACAACCTCTTTCGAGACTAAAACGATTGCTATTAATATACACTTTGCAACAACTGCATGTAAGAAAAATTTATTAATTAATAATCCTATACTCTCATGGATTCTTTCAGTTATAAATGATATTAAAATCTCTATTCTACTCAATTAGATGATGCCAATAATTTCCTGGTAGTCGAAATTTTTCTTCTTCTAATTCTCGACAATGATGATGATAACAATGCTAGTATTAAATTTTGTATTGGTGTTAAATTATTAACATTTTTTCTTCTAAAAATTGATTTGCTAGAAAGTGTAATTGCAAATTTTCAATAATCAGTGATGAATATTTATATCGTTTGTCATTCGGACAGTTACAACAACTAAAGAGACGATTTTAAGAGAAGTTGTGCTGCATATTAATGGATGCATGGATTCGTCTGGCTGCTTACTTGAGGGAAAAGACTAGCTATTGTCCTCCTGATAACACACCGTTTTCTCATACGCAAGAATACTCTCAAGAATATTACTTGGCTATTTCCGAGCGATAAAACTTAAGACATTTCAGATAAAAGTGAAAAAGAAGAACCACAATTTAACCCAAGCTATCTCATTGTCGAAAATCAGTGTGACTATTTTATGCAAAAATTTTTCGAAATAAACGTTAAATTCCAGTATACGATTTTTACAACGGAGAAAATTTTTAATTTCTATTTTAATTAGCTGATTAAATGTAATAATTTTTCCCTTCTTTTATTTATATAAAGAATAATATTTTAAATTATAAATATTTCTAATCAGTTTAGTCAATAAAGCTTTAGTATTTATTTTGCGAGAAGTGGATTAGATCATTACTGTGTTTCTATCGCTTCCTCATAAAATAATCACGAACAATCCATTGTTAGCTTTACCTTCTTTGATACTTTGTCTAGCTTGAGCACTTTTCAAACTATTACTAAAGTTCTAAAGTCGTGGATTCCAGCTATTTTTTCCTGAACATACTTCTCATAAATCTCATATCTGTCTTAACTTTTAAAACTATTCTCATGTCTGAAATGGCGAAGCTTAATATTCTTAGTGCTATCGGAAATAGTTTCTTTCTGATCAATAACTTTTCTTTTTACTGATTTTTACTCGGTCTTCAGAATTATTCTCTGTTTCGCTCCTAGCACCTATTTTTATTTTTTTTTTCTTCTTTTTTATGTTTTATTATTATATAGGTTGCTTAACCTCAGAGTTTTCTATCAAGAGATACATTTCTTCTCGAGTTATCACGCATCATACTTTTTATCATGCATTTGTGACGAATAAAAATACTTTCTTTCCATCAAAAATTTTCTAATTTTCAACTTTCGTACGAATGAAACTTTTTACTTGAAATTTATGTTTTTTTTTTTTTCTCGTTATATTCATATTTGAAAGAAACAAAAAGAGTTTAATGTATAACAGAAAATGAAGGCACAGGTGCAAAAACCATACAGTACGTAATGCCATTTAAGAATAATTTAGACAAAGTACTTGCCACACAGAGAGAACCTAATCTTTAGAAAAAAACTGCTCTTCTCAATCATATTACATGCTATGTTGCTCATATAATGGGACATGGATTTTAGAATAGAAATCTTTTTTTTAATAGTTTTGTCTTAATAAAGCCAAAAAAATCCTTCATTAGAAAGAAAATAACATTTTGTAATGCATGGTAGGATAGATTTTTGAAACACAAATTGATCAAAAACAATTATTTTTTAAAATATAACTTTATCATTCTCTCCTCGGGTTTTAATTAAACGTTAAAATTTAAATACATAAAATTATATATTCATTTTTTTATTCTGAAAGATATTTTATTTTTCGCATTTCTTAAAAGTCGAAATATTAAAAACTCAAAAATTTATATTAATAATCAGAAGAAATGTGATAATGATAATAATAGGGCCTATATATAGTATTTATTTAAGACAGATATTATATTTTGTTTAAACGTGTTACAAAAATTATAGCATTGCTATATATTGCCATATAACATCTACTCTGAAACAATAAGTTGCACTTTATTACAGTTTGTCACATAATACAGACATAGCCTTGTATAGAATGTCTATAGGGACATAGCCGTTCTTTTTGTCTCCTAAAACAAACCACTATATATATATATATATATAATATTTTTCTTCATAGTATATATAAAGATCGATTTTCAAAGTCGGAAAACTTTTGTCGATTTTCAATTTAAGATTAAATATTCAAAGAAAGAAGGAAAAAAAGCATTTAACGCATTTTTCTTTCCAATTTTTCAAAGCTTAATATTTCTAATGAAAATTTATCGTTCATTTTTGGAATGTGAAGAATCTGTCAAGAACAGAAATTTTCATTTCATTTTAAAAGAATAATTTATGATATTCGGTTAAATATTAATAAGAATGTTGCAGTGTAATAACTGAAATGTTGATAAAACTATTTGAATAATTTTTTTTTTCTCTTCATAAATGAGAACATAAAGTAATACATGTACACACACACATATATATAGAAGTATATAATAAAGAATAATGTAACAGAATTTTCATTCGGCTTATCTTAATTTGCAAGCATATTTTTAAATTTTGCATGTTAAGTTATTATAAACTCGTGAATAGATACGACGGAGTCATTCATTACACAAACTGTTTCGAAAAATTAATCGATAAAAATAATTTCGATAGTAGAAAGAATTTCTGTTTCATATTTTACAACTCCTGAAACTTAATTTTCTGCCATAAATAATTAGAAATCGAGAGAGAATAATTCAATAAAAAAAAAGAAGAAAATTCGAGTATAAGACGAATAATGAAATTTAACGCGCTGATAAATTTTGTATACATAAAAAATATCTTTTAATATCAGAAGATATGGTCAAAATTCATTTCAAACATCAATTAGGAAGTAATTTCGAGTGTAGGCGGAAATTATTTGTGAAGCTATTCGAATAGTTGCTGAAGTTGTCCACAGCAGTTTCCTGTTTGATTAATATAGTCAATTCCACTGTATTATTCATAGATCAATGAAGTCATTAATTTACACTGTAGAGAACTAATGTTAAATGTATTAGACAGCAATTTAAATGTTAAACACCTAACGAGAAATTTTAATAGAATGCAATTAGCAATTCATGTAACATTTGTTTATTTAATTGGATGGAAATTCTGATTATTTGATCAAATGCAAACTGAAAGATAAATTTTGTATTATTTAGAAATAACTTTTCTAAATTATTTTCCCAACGCAGCGGGGAATATAACGTCCAAGTCATTTACAGTTTAATTGCAGTTTCTAAAAGGAAGGAAAGTGAAGAGAGGGAAAAAAATAATAATAATAAAATGTTAGACGACTTTTTCATTAATATTCGTACTATAAAATGATATTATTATTAATATCGATCATAAAACAATGTCCAACTAGATCATTACTCCATCCTCTCTCGGTTTTTATCGATCGGAATTTTTAAACGGTGAATGAACTAGAACCATAAAAAAGATGGAGAGAGAGAGATGATTTTTTTTATAAATATATTATTTTATGAATAAGACACGAAGAAAACTATCGAAAATATAGCTATATGGAGATATATTTGACAGTATGAATATTATTTTCTGTAAATGAAATTTGCCATTAATTCTATAAACGATTTAAAAGAACGGGAGTTTTACTGCTTCAGAAATTTTCATATTCATATCCATAAGTCACGGTTAGTCTTGTTTGGATAACACGTTTTTTATGAGTAACAAAAATTTCCTTAGTATCAATAAATCTCTTTTTGAATCATGGATTATACAGAAACTTTCTATAGAAAACTTCACATAATTACCATCAGACCACAGATAATTTATGAACAGTTCTGGTTTAGATGTTTCTATGCATCTCGAACAACAGATTCGGGACATAATCATCCATTATAGGGAGACGAAGAAACAGCGAAACGATTGTCATCAACTATCTTACAATGTTCTTTTTATGGTAGATCTTAGATCATTTTGGCTATTTGGATAAGCATAACGTTACGCAAATATCAAGAAAAGTAACACTTGCCAAATATGATGCGATTTACTCTCTTTTACACGCATCTTCTAACACTATAATGTCAGCTGAAAATAAAATTATTAACTTCGAAGCGTTGTACCGACATTCCGCTACAGCTTACGACAATAAATTCCGTCTTTCTATTTACATTTAACAGCAGTATTTAAAATAATTTCTGCATGGAGAGAGAATCTTGAAAGGAGGAAAATATTGCATCGAATTTCACACTGGAAGAACTATTAAAGTACCTTTAGCAACATTACAAACATGAGATTTTTAAAGGTACAAATAAAATATTTAGATGCGATACAATTCAAATGCAATTTTACTAAATTGTTAAGTTATATTGTGATATTGCCACTACAAAAAATAAAACAAAGTACAAAGCGTGCATTTATCGCATAAATAAATCTTTTGTTATTAATTTATATCTCCAGGCTATATATATATAAAGAAAGAGAGAGAATATATCTGAATATTATGTCTTTCTTCTGCTATTATTTATATATCTGATGTAAAAAAAAATAATAAACTATTTATAAATAATAAATTTTTCAGTTTAAATAACTTCTAGATATTTTTTTTATCGTCATTCTTTTCAAATACCGTATGTTACTGCGATATATTCGTATAATATTTCATAAATTCGCTTGTAGCAAAGAAAGAACAAAGATAAACTTTTCTTTCTTTTTTTATCATCATTATGGACTATCTTCGACGTATAAAATTTCACAACGATTTCAGAATGAAGCTAAACGTAAAATATTTCCGAAAAGATAAAAAATAGTTTGAAGCTAATGAAGAAAATCGTAAAGTATTAAAATCTCCGATTTAAAAAATAATAATAATAAATGCGGATATTTTTTATAGAGAAATAATTACTTCTTAAATGCTATTAGGTAAAATATTATCCGATCAATTCCGATATCGACTCATTACAAAGCCAAAGTCGGTAACTTATCTCGCATTAACTGATAGTTACCATCTCTCATTGATTTCATTAAAAGAGTATTTTTAAGTTCGGAAGTAAAAAATTTTTTCCCGCTTATGTTATCCTAAAATGTATTTAATATTAACTACTATTTATAATAATTAAGTATTTTTTAAATTTGTTTAGTTAATTGCAATTGCGATTGTTAAATTTAGCAATTATTTTTGCAGACTTTGCCAATTTCCAGTTGCGTGAAAAATCGGGAATTTAAATCTGTTTTATGGAGCAGAAACTCTCGTCGATCTAAATTTAAAATCGTGATGGGACGTTACGTAAAGTTTTCGGAATAGATTATTGTCGGATGGCGATTTGTATATTTATTTCTACGTAATTTATACGATATTTTCCGAATAAATAGAAGTTTTATTAATTAGGTCGTTTAATAAACCGAAACAGCATTTTAAGAAAGGGAAAGTTCGCTTTTACCGCTTTCTTAAGTCTTCTATGACATATAGAACGATTGTAATTCGGAAACAGAAAGGCCAATCCAAAATCGAGGTTGATTACTGGAAGAACTAACGAAGTGCGAAAAGGAAATGGTTGTCTTGCAATGGCAGCGGACATCCGTTCAATTCGTTTCTGCGTTATGGCATTTGGATCTCTATTTTTAGAGGTCATCACTTGGTTACCCGGAAGCGATTGCTCATCTCTTCCGGCCATTGCCGGTTGATGATTGGCTATTTCTTACCGTACGATTAAATCGCTCGTTTGTGTAGAAATTTGAATAAATTTCTTCTCTTCAAATCGATTTAAAACCTAAGCCAGTTCGTTTAAACTAAGGCTTTAACCAGGTTTTTGGGGGGCAAAAAAATTGCATGCTTGACAAATTGTGTCAAAGATACAGAAGTTTTTATTTTAAATTTCCAACGGCCGTCACGTTGTTATGCAATCAAGTGGAAACTTCAAAATAAGCATGTAGCATGGATAGAAAAGAACTATAATAAAAAATTTGAATGTTCATCAATATTTTGTTTTTTTTTAGATATCTTAGAAAAAATCTGATAGGTATACAGCAGTAATTTTAATGCTATATGCTTTATCAGCCATTTTAATGTTTTATTGCCTCCATTTTAACAAAACTATGCAAACATTTCAAATTAATAGCTAAGTAAGATTGCTTTGGATGATTAGAAATGATCTCTCGAAATTTGAGCTTTGCAGTGATCGAGCTATCTTGTTTTCGAACAAAAGAAATGCAACAAAGACGTAAAAATCTGTTATTAGGCTACAAAACTTCCAATAGTGTTTTAAGAAACTTCAAAGTTATCGCTGCTATTCTTGATATTGGATATAATGATGGACTCAACATGATCGGTAAATTTTCAACTAACACAAACGAAACTTTTACAGAAATTTTCCGGGTTATAAAGAGAATTCCAATATATATTGTTACTTCTATAAGAGGAGAGGATCAGGAATGGTTCTCCTCAAATGGATAGGAAATCCGTACATTAGTCAGTTTGTAGGGAACGCTGCTTGAGGCTACTTAATAGAGGATATCCGGCTTGCAAACGACAGATGGCGGTCGTGCACGCTACGATAACGTGACATTTTTCATTTTTTTCCTTAAATATTCGCGGAATTAAATTTGGAAATCCTACATCGTGAGAATTGCATTATCGTATATAGTTTATCCTGCATAAATACAATGGTCGTTATCGAATGGATAATATTTAAGCAGAAACATTTCCTATATCCTTTTGGTCATCCATCTGTCCGGTCTTTTTAAAAAGTGGATATATCAAAAAGTACAGACTTGATCAATTTGACCAACGTTTGGAAACATATTAGCGTTACGGCGCTCATTCTTTATATCCGAAAAAGTTTTTCATTTCAGTGAAATAAAAAGATTTATTTTGATGGATTTGCAATAGTCAACTTTTTTCTTTAATTTTTACAAATTTATATCGGATAACTTATTCAATTTCTTTTTGAAATTTCAAATTGGTTTTATGTCGTATCGATTTTTTAATGCGATTTTAACGAATTACTCGATAGTATCATTTATGATTTTTTAAAATAAATTTATAGAGAGCAATCAACAATGAATGATGTAACAATAATTTACATTAAATTTTTAAAGAAATTTCAACTTTTGAAAGAAGAAACACACGTCGTTCTGAAGATAATATTGATAAAGATTTTTATTATATGGCATACTTATATGCCTACTATATAACAACAAGCTAACACGAATTTATACAGTAAAAAACATTATTGTATACAACCAAAAATAAATATTTAATTATAAAAATTTACCAAATTACAATAAATATTTGTAATAATTCTGAAAAGTTATGCTTTATATAAAACGTAAGCAATAAATTTTTGCATATGGCGTGACTTACTCAGTAGAAATTTTAGAAAGAAAACTGACATGGATTATTTTATGTTATTTTTCTTACTAGTAGAAACCTTTGCGTGTTTACGTCTATCACTTTTTTTTTTAGTTATATACGTCTAACCAGGAAAATTAATTATTGATACGATAGAACTGTGTTATTTATACTCTAGTTCATTATCTATATTCTACGCCATCAACTATATTTTACCAGAAAGAAATTTGTTTTTATTTCACGCTATAACGTATATGTAATACAAACAGTACTTAAATAATGCGTATATTAATAATATCCAAATAATTAATTCTTAAAATAGAAAGCAATCGTTTAATCAAAAACTGCATCAAAATTTTATGACTCATTAATAATGTATAATTTAAGAAAATAAATAACAGGTTACATGTCACTTTCATACATATTCTCCAATTAACTCTCGATTATTCAGAATAGATGAGAAAAATCTCGGTTAATCAGAAAATTTTTAGAGAATTCTCCAGTTTTGTTGAGAAGAATATTGTAAAAAAATATATTACTGAATGCACACACATACACGAACAGGTACATTACATGTCTGGTCACCTAGATTCAAGTCCTTGACCGTTTTATATATTCTAAACTTATTAACGATTTTTAATCTTTTTTATTTGATATAGAGAATCATTTTTTCCGGTTTTGACATTTTCACGGTAGTCGATTTGTCCACTTTGCAATTATAAAGTATAAACGGAAGCAGTGAATATCACGAAAAAATGTAGACTACTACTACCACCACCTAGGTGAACAGTTGAATCCAAAAAATCGGAACCAAAATTAAACAATTGAATCCAGATGCACTAGAAATGCAACCTTGACCAAAAAATAAAAATTAAGCATTGATAACAAATTTTTATCTTGTTCTTTTTTGCTGTAACGATTGTTGATAAGATATATGTATCTTATCAATAGTTATCTCGAATTTTGCTCATTTATATACTGTATGCAATATAAATTGATTAATGTTATATGGGAACTGATTAAGGACTATAAAATACAGTAATCTATAATTTATAGATAATATATCACATAATTCAAATATTAATATTGCAGGCTTATATTAATGTTTGCAAAACAGTTCTCCTTTAATCGGAACACGGATAATCGAGTCAGAGAGATTCCATAAATTTTAATATTTTTGTCGGCTGAAAATTTTATATATTTGTCGAGTTTATGAGGAAGTTGAATATTGAAAAAAAAAAAAAATCCGATTAGGTATTAAGTTATACAGAAAAAAATTTTAAATGTTCATAAAAAATATTCTTTCTTAACAAATGAAAATCACAATATTTTCAAAACTCAAAATTAGCTGAAAAGAATAATTAATTCAATTGAAAACAATTTATTTGGACAACGACTGTCCACTCCAAGAGAAAATTCAATAATCAGCAAGTACAACTTAATATTTTCTCGGTCCAAATCACTGATAAAATCAGAATAAATATTTTAATACAACTGAATAGTAACAAAATTATTAGCAGACGAAATGATTTATATTCAGCAATTCACACAAAATGGTAAAATATAGAAGTTTATAACTGTGCATCTTAAGAAATGATTTTAATAGATATACTCTGCATCATGGATCTGTAATTATTAAAATGTATTTAATAATTTTGTAGAAAAATATTTAATAACTAATTTTAAGAATATTTCAGAATGCATTAAATTAAACAGAATTATTTAAAGAGCAAAATTTGTTAATTAAGTATCTGACGAAGTGGAAAATAAAATATGTATAATATTAATATTTTAAATTGTAATTGTCTTAAATTTATTTTGTAAAATTCAAAAGCAGTTTGCAGCGATAAGGTATTTGTTTTGTGTTTTGACAAGTTGTAACTTGCAAAGCATGTTTGGAATATTATGAAGTTTGGATTAAAGCAGATGCCAACTGTTTATGTTAAGGAACGTTACTCTTAAATGAACTTCCGGCGTGGAAATTTCAATTTCAGACAGTAATTACTCCCTTCGTGACTCGCCAAGCTGATTAATGCCATCATCTTTCTCCGTTTGTAGTAGACAAGTCGCCATTTTATTATCAACATGGAGAAAATGGTCGAGGTATATATTCTGACAATGGTTCTTTTCGTTGTCTGAAAGGAAAGATATCTCCTAATCCAAAGAACGTAACAAGTAGAAAACGGTATTAAAGACAGTTTATCAGGATAGTCAGATCGATGTTAAGGAAACAATGTAATTGAAGCCTAACGTCAAGTTCTGGAATGATTGGTTTGAAACTGTCTTTGCTTTCTTTCCTAAATGCACTGTCAGGTGACGGCCAGTTTCTGATGATGATAAATTGCTTTTGGACAGAACGAGAGAGAAAACAACAAAGAAAAAAACATTGAATGAAGACGAAAGAAATTAAAAATAAAATATAATAAAAAAATAGTCCAGAAATTTTACAAGAAAGTACCGTAAGCAGCATGTGTCTAAACAAGAATTAAAGACATGTCTACTTTCAAGAAATGCAGATGAAAGACAATATAATTGAAAAAACCGCAGCTGTGGTTGGGTAGTAACAGTGTGAAAACTTTCTTTTTAGCAAAACTTGTCTCTCTCGTTCTTAATTGAATACCACTTTGTTATTAAATTAGTTGAGTGAAAACTGAGATTGACATGTAGAAGCCATCCAATTTTGCCATAGGACTCAAGTACACTTTTTTTTAAAAAAAAACCACGTATTAAAATGAAATGGAAAAAATCTTTAACCTTACTTTTTTTTTGTTTCAGACAACCTAATTGGTTCACTGTAAAGGGTATTGTATTTTCATTTTTTCGCACTCCTAATTCGACAACCTTTCTATTAAATTCTGTATTAATAAGATCTCTTTCTTTAATTGCTACCATTCGTTTCTCACTTGAACGTTTCTCCTGTTATCATTAAATAAATGACATATACTAATAACAATATTTTACTTTCCTTAATTTGGTAACAATTTTTTAAATTTAATATCATCGATATTAAAAACAATGCAAATGCGTTAAAATTACGTTGAAGTCGTCATCTAGGATTCGATATGTAATTTTTTTTTTACATAAGAATACGGCAGAGAAAAGCTTAAAAAAATCAAAACTACTGCAGTAATAGGGGAAGCACAAAATGCAACCCACTCATTAAAACTAATGGCTTTAATTGACTTGCGAAGCTTAACTTTAGAGATTGTTAAAGTTAAACTGATTGGTAGACCAGGTCTTAAAATGCGATTAATGCATTTCAGCATTGCTTTCTCGTTTAGCTCCGATAAAACTTAAATTATATATAGTTTTGCATTTTGAATACGTTTAGTACATTTAATAAAATTTTAATAGTCTCTCGCACACAAGTCGGGAGTAAGATATAACTCGCTATAAATTATACTTCATTTCTGTCGTATTAAGCGATTACCCCCTTTTATAACTGATAATTTACTGTAATTAGATAAACAGGTTTCGAATTTTAGGAATTAATATTTTTTGGGGGGTATGTTAGGAGAGAGTCGAGTATCAAATCATGTGATTGGTTTCGAGTCTTATATTTCTGAAAAAAGTTATTCTCTCTCTCTCTTTGCCGTCTTAGTAAATTTATATCTAGGAGGAGAATTTTTCTTTGACGTGACGTCACTCTTTCCGATGTTATTAGCTTTGTGGAGAATTTGTTGTATCAATCTACTAGGCTGGATGTAATCACGTTTTTTTACTATAACAAGACAGGCTACAATCCAATCCAAATAGCTTCTTTTAGTTATTCCGCTTTCATTTTTCTAGATGTCTGTACTCCGAAAATAATTTGAATTTTGGAGTTTAGAAAGGGAATTTATTATTTTCGAATTCTGAATTATTTAGCTTTTATATAAATATATATATATACTTGCCATAATATAAGAAAGATAACTGAATCGAATAGATTAAAAAAAAAATTTATTCAACGATTCAGAATTAAAAAAATAAGAAAACGTTTTATCAAATTTATTAAAAAAAAACTTAAGAGGATCAATTGAATAAATTTTATGCAAAAATTAATTATTATTATTATTGTTAGCAAAATTTATTGTAACATTTTGGAAATAACTTTATTGAAAATGATGTTAAAGTTTAAATTGTGGAATAGTGACATTAACTGATGAATTTTTCTTCTTCTGAATAGTTTGCCAATTTATTTATTTTTTTTCCCTCCCTAACAGTCATAAAATTTTATTGCGACCACCATATTGTAAAATTTTCTTTGCACTAGATATAAGTAACTTTAAATTTACAGTATTTACATAGTTATATATAAAAAATATCGAAGGCTTTTTAGATCTTATCAGATGCAAATAGAGAAAAATAAGTAAAATGACTGTTGATATTTTTTCAGAAGGATACTAAATATTTAAACATTTTTCGTTTTTAAAATAATAGCATTATAATTAATATTTTCTTATTATTTTTACTAATAAACTGCAGACGTAGTGTTGTATTAAAGAGGTGAAGATTCTCAGAATCCAGTACAGAAAAATACTTGTTTAAGTAATCCTTGTCTAGCTTAACCTCATGCGCATTGTTCTCCTCCAGTACAGAACAATAAATGAAAATCCTTCTAAAGAAAAGACAATACTGTACTTGACAAAGTCTTGAAGCTTTGTAAGTCTTAGATTTATTTTCTTGTATATTTTCTATCATGGAATCTCCAACCAAAGCGTATACGGTTTTCAACCCGAGTCTTCCAAACAATCTAATTTTATACAATAGTAAATTTTTCGTGTAATTTGGTTTCAAAATTGATTTTTTTTTTGATTTTATATCTGTTAAAACTTCATTTATTTTCAGTTATAATGAAGTTTGTAAGATATTCTGATATTTATGAAGAGTTTTTCTTTACGAAATTCGTCTACTTTAAAGGTTTAATTAAAAATAAATGAATAATTTATTTTTATTTTATTACATAAAATTATGGTTTCCAAGTCTATAAAATAGTCTATATTATCATCATAATTTTTATTTTTTATAAAGATTAGATGATGCATAAATCATCACAATTCTCAGATCACATTCCATCAAAATTCAAATCAATCTCAGTAGTTTAAATAAAATGTTGTTATTACTTTAAATTTCATTTTATTTATTATAGTTTTTCTACGATTTCATTTTTTAACGTGAATTAGATTTTTAAATTTTCCTGTTTTGTATACTGAATTATTTTCCAATGTTTTTATTTTAATGAATTCTTCTATAAGTTTTCATTACATAAAATAAATGATTCAAACAAATTGTTCTTTTTCTCAGTAATTTTTCTGCGAGTGTATTTAAGAAAAGTTAATTTCGAAGATATATATGAGTACAAAGAAGTTTAGAATCTAATAAAACTGTCCAAGGAGTAAATTATAAGGAAAAATATAAAGATTGCGTTACTACAGAGTCATCCAAATACCTATTCAACAGCCACTGCTATAATTTCCTATTCATGGATCCATTTGTTTTAGTTATCTTTATGTTTCTTTCACTGGCTCGTTTCAATCAAACCTTTTCATCGTCTTTGCTTTGATTACTTACGAATACATTAGTCTATTATATTCCTTTAAAAGTTAATTATCTTCATTACCCGAATTAACTAATGAGTTATTCGTTTATTTCTTCCATTTTTTTATTTTATATTTCTTTCACAATCTTCCTACGCACATCACATTCACAAGCAGACATTGTAGAAGCCATTTTATAATTATTGTATCGCCATATTTTTCATGTTGACTCAAGTAATTAGCTATTATTGATAAAGTTATTAATATATTTTGAAATTACTGCATTTAAGATTCGTTCAGAATTACAAAATATTGAATTACAATTGCTTGAAGTAAATTCCTAAATATATTGCTTAATCTTTTATATATATAAATATGAGGCTTCATTTGTGTCTACAGTAAATATTTTTATCATATTATAGAAATTCAAGCAATTCAAGTTTCTAATATCAGCGATATTGAAGAAAAAGAAATGGCATTTTTATTAATGTACAGAAAACAAATTTGAGAAGCTGTTATTCTCATATTTATTGTATATTAAACAAGAGAGATATCATATAATGCCTCTTATATAAAACATCAATTTTTCATTGTTATCCCAGCATAATCTATGAAGTTGAATTGTGGCCGTAAGGATCACCGTTATCCTATCATACTCGAGCATATCTTCTATGGAAAATGAAACATCTGAATTTTTCTATCAATCCTTCTTCGTTTCAGTTATATCACCGCTCTTCACAATATATTCATAACGTTCACGAATTCAGTATCCAGGTACATTGTTATACCATTCCGTTCTGTGCACTCTTACGATTCTCACAACAATTGGAAATACTCGCTACATTTTTCATTCTTGTCCTACTTATCTCAAATCACTTTGCTATTCCTGTCTTTTACATAAGAATTCTCTTTCTCCTTTTTCCACTTTCTTCACATTCTCTTCAATTATTTTAAATTTCTTTTATTTTTCATTTCAACTACTTTTCTCGGCTTCATTAAACGTCGCAACATCTCGTTCATTTCTTGTTCATTTTCCTTCTTTCTACCACTAGAGTTATTTTGGTTTCTTTCTGCATGAAAATACTTTTTTCCCCTTCAAGAAATATTGCCATTCAAAATTCCAAATACTTTTTTAATCATCAAACACAGAATTTCATCCACTGTAAAATTTAATTAAGCATCTTATTTTTTTATATAGTTCTAATATATTAATCTATTCTTTCACTGAAATTACTTTTCGTATCTCCGGATCAAATTCTTCGAAGTAATAAATGATAACATGTTGAAGTTATTTAAGATGAGTTCAATTTATTTTTTGGAGTATGATAATTAGGATATTGGCATAGAATCTTTATCTCTATATTGCATATAGAATACGCTTTATAGCGCAGTAACGCAGAAGGAATTTTTAAGATTTTTGAAACTGTGATATAGACTATAAATTTTTTTATTGTGTACATCATATGATTATAGATAGCTTATTTAAACTTTGAAAAGTGTTTTCACTTCTAAATCACGAAAATACACGCTTTTTCCATTCGTTTTGACAGAAAAAAACAATTCTTTAATTAATTTCTGCAATTCTTAAAAAAACATGAAGCAGCGTGACCACATATTTGTTAGCATTTTTCTTATGTTTCAGATAAATATGCCAAAAAATACATTTATTTAAAGAATATTCACAATACAGTATATAAATTTATTCTCCATATTTATTATTGCTTGTTTCTTTTTTTCATAACAAATCTGAGAAATTTTAATCTTCAAATGTGATTCAACTATACTCTAAATAATTGCAGCATATAAAATTTTGTATTTATGTGAAATATAAAATATAATTCATTACTTCTGCGTTTTAATCTGATTCTTGGATGTGATTATGATATTTTAATAGTATTTAAGTATCGACATTGATAATAATATTTAAAACGCGTCTATAATTAATGAAATAATTAGATTAAAAGTATTCAAATATATTAATTAATTCGTGTCAAAGCTGTAATGTTCGCTTAAGAATCCATTTATTTGAATTCAGTTGCTTATTATTTTCAATATAGTGTGAAATAAAAACCATAAAGTTTTTTCTAAACATCAAAAAATTCAACTTTTTCATCATTCGAAAATCTTTTCAGCTACAAAAATCTCCTTTCATCAAAGAAACTACAAAAATATCTCTCTGTAAATCAATCTTTTATTCACTTAGTTCACTTGAATCCTGCAAAAAATATTTGTTTCTTATTTATCAAAACATTCACATCCTTTCTGACAGGAAAGATCAATAGTTATATTCAAATATTACTGCAATCATTTTTTCATTAAGATAATTATATTCTGAAATTTATATATTTCTTTTCATTCTTCTTTTATTATATTCCGTTTCGAGAACTTGTTTATAATTTATTTAAATTATTTTTCATATTTTTCCCTCTATATTGAATATTCATTTTACATTTTAAACTGCACAGTAAATTAAATCGAGTAGATTAAATTTCACAACAGGTTCGAATCGATTGTGGAATTAGTGTGTGCATCAAAGTCTAATCAGCAATAGAATCGATCGTATATATAAATGGAACAGAATTCAGATGGATTACTGCATTTTCTACTTCTAATCACTCAAGATCACATCATTCGCAAGTTAGATCACAATTTATAGTCTCAATCTCATCCTCATCCAAATGATCTTCATAACTCAATAACGTTCAGTGCATTTACATTAATTACTGCTATAAAACTCTAATATACTTTATACATGGACACCAGAACCGCCTTTTTCTATAAATAGGTATCATTATCTGATTGACAAAGATATCTATCTAGCAATAAACGTAAAATTTATTTCATGTGGTCAATCATGTTGATGAACACACATCTACTAAAAACTTCCTCGTTTTTAATAATAATAATTGTAAACAATTATTATTTATATAAAATATTCGCTTAATATTAAATTATACATTTGTTAATATTTTTAAGGTTTTCATTAATTACTAGTCATATATTCGAGTGCATTTTTTTTTTTATTGTAATACCAAATATTTGACAATAAAATAAATTCTGCATGAATAAATAATTCAACAATATGCATAACATTAAATAGAATAACAGCTGGAAATTATTTTATATATTTTCGAATAGGTTTTGGGAAAAAAATGAAAAATTTATCGTAGAGTATATGATATATATCAGCAAAAAGTATTAGTACCACACTTACTCTGATTAGATTTTCTCAATATCGGTACTTTTTCGACCTAGTGGATAAGATTCGGTTCAATATTACTATTTTCACTCTTTCCGGATTTTCAATCCTCAAGTTTTTCTTTTTTTTTTTTTTATCAGGCTATTCAATAATACTATTCAGTATATCCTCTTCTCAAAGATAATATATTGTAGTTTCTCTATCGAAATAGTATATTATTATGATAAGACACTGCAGATTTACTGAATGCTATACAGTTTATAATGTGATCAATATTTCTATTTTAGGGAAACAAATTTTGACGATTCTGAGAAACAACTTCGTGTAATTATTTCTGAAATAGTACGATGAAATCCGCATTAATTCCACTGCATTCACGGTTTATGCACTTAGAACCTATTCAATGTGATCCAGCTGTCATGGAAAATTTTAAAATTCATTTTAAGAAACATAAATAAAAATTTTTTGTACAGTAAATTAATTTTTTTTTTCAATTTTCCCGGATCATTTATTGTTTTTTTTTGTACAAAGGAAGTTTTGCAATAAAAATATATTTACTTCTCAAACGAAAATTAGATTACTATAAAAGAATAAATATATAATTATGTTTTTTTGTACAAAGGAAGTTTTGCAATATAAATATATTTACTTCTCAAACGAAAATTAGATTACTATAAAAGAATAAATATATAATTATCAATTTTTTTTATTAGATTAGAGACATTAATTAATTAATTGAATTATTTAATTTTAATATTTTAATGAGATTTAGTATACTTTTCAAGATGAAAATGTGAACATGTCATGGTCTTCAGCTTAGATTAGTTTTAAACACTCTGAAATCTTTAAATTATTTCAATCTATTTTTCGATTTTTCTTTCATGCAAATATAATTACTTTTAAAATATTCTCTCTTAAGAAATTTAATAACCAAGATCCATTTGAAATTTTAACCGTTCTCTTACTATCTTTTCTCTATTGACTGATTACGAGTGTTGTAACTGTCACATGGCTCTTCTTCGAGTGAAGAGACAAGCAAAGAAAGCTAAAGTAATTCGATCTGACAAGTTGTAGAAATCAATACACAAAATAAAGTCGTTAATCCACAGAAAGCACCAAAAATATTCTCTTAAATAACTTTTCACTAAAAGAAGTATATAATTATTTTTCGCGCAAACAAAAATATTATTAAAAAAAATCAATTTTAAAAAATATATAT
>AYEL01084699.1:0-78969 GCA_000484575.1 Olivierus martensii
TAATAAATTTTAAATCGTTTTTTTTTTAAATTATAAATATCCAAATAAATTTTTTAGTCTAAGATATTTTTTGATATTAAAATTTGCGTAAAAAAGCGATTTAATATTTCCCTAACCTGCTCCATTTTAATAATAAATTTATAAATTAAGTACAGCACTATATGTATGCAAATTTAAAAATATATTCGTTTAATTTTAAACTGTATTTAAAATCTTTCAAAACTTTAATATTTAATCTTATAAATATTTGCTTTCTGTAAATGAAGACAATTTATAATAATTAATTCCGTATTATCATCAAATAAAATAAGTTTATTTAAAATAAGTGTTGGTAAATATTATTTATTGGTAAAATATTAATTTATATAATATAAGGATAATTAAACGATTTGTTTTGTAATTTCCTAGTACTTTTAGGTAATCATGAAATAATAAATTCCTACGGTGTACTTAAGTTTAATGTATTGGTGCTTAATCGTGCATCCTACTTTAATTTAATCATTGCTGACCCTAGGGCAAAAACAATAAAGAGGTAATGGTCCTTTAGTCTTCTTAGGATCTTCTTACAATGAACTGTGACCTTCAGTTTCTCTTTAAACAATTAAATATGTCATAAACCGTCACGTAAAAGTTGTAATATGACTGAATTCTCTTAAAAGTATTATAAAAATTAAGGAAGGAATCGTGCATAAACAAACTTATTTCCTTAATGTAAAAAAAAAAAAAAAAAAAATTACCGTACACAGTATGTTGGAAAAATAACTGAACTTAAAAAAAAAAAAAAAAAAATTAATTACCGATATTATATTACTCGTACAACATTCAGTTCACACATTAATTTCGCTTGAAGGGATAATTAATCGCAAAAAAATTATTTTAATTAATAAAATATATAAAATTTTAGAAATTTAATTAAGATAAATAAAAAAAGCATCAAATTTAAATAAATAAAATCGTTCATTCCGAATTCTGTACAGTATAAAATAACTATATTTATCAGGTATTTAGCAAATAAATAAATATATAAAAAATATATGTGCGCTAGGTTAATAGCCTTCTATATAATCGAATGCAATAATGGAATCATTAATAAAACCAAATGAAACTTCTTTTCAGAAAAAAAAAAGCTAACAATAAGAATCGCATTGATCAGTTGATGGAATGCGGTCAGAAAATAGACCCTGCTGCTGCTGCTGCTGTAGTAGTAGTAGTAGTAGTAGTAGTAGAACTATGAGAAAAACCTAGTTTTATACTTGCGTTTCTGCTGCTGCTGCTGTAGTAGTAGTAGTAGTAGTAGTAGAACTATGAGAAAAACCTAGTTTTATACTTGCGTTTATCGGCATTTACTTGAATTTATCGATATTTGAAAGAACGAAAGAAAAATTTTGCAGCACGAATTAAAAATATAGGGTATGCAATAAGAAATTTCTATTCGAATAACTGTAATTAATCGAAAACGATAATTAGTTTATTGCCTATTCATTTGTAGAAAAGAATTCAATTAATGTATAAATAATTTTTTATAATTTATTAGTTGAGTTATGAATAAAGAATACCTTAAATTAATTACAGGGTAGTCTAGAATTTTTCGTCATAAATATATAATACGAATATATTCTTAATTATGTACTTTAGTCGTGATATTTTAGGAATTATATAAATAAAAATTCAGTAATATGCGTTAAAAATTACAATATATTCTATTTTTAATTTTGATATTGAAAGTTGTACTATTACAAGCTCTGGTTTCTGTAATTTATTGAATTCAGCGATTGAATTTAGAATTTTTGGAGAAAATTTAGACTAATTTTAAACAGTACATTATAGATTTATTTTGTATACAAGGATTTTCAAAATAAACATAATACTTCATTTAATGTATCAAAGTTATGTTTAATTAAAATATATTGAATCAATGTAGAATAAAATATTGCATTGTTGAAAACTTTTACTGTCTATGTTCATTTGACATAAGATATAAAAACTTGCATTATTGGAAGCAAATCTTGAAAATTTGATATTTTTTGTATCGAGATCTATTTTTAAGTTGTGTACTAAATAGAAAAAAAAATATATATATATATTAAATGGATACCACTAGTGCGATTCATGTGTCATCATGACACAAATTCGTTTAAACAAATAATAAGCATGTAGCGTGAAAGGGATATAGTTGAAAAATTTATTACTACATGTAGCTTTAGAAAGAATCTAAACATCGAGTTTTCAAATCTTGCTTCAGAAACAAGAGTATGACTACAAAGGAATTAAATTTTTTTTCCTTCTCATTCTCTCTGGTAATCCAATATTATACTATGAAGTGTGATTCATCTTTATAGGATAAATATTCTCTTTACTTTATCAATGTTTAATTTTTATTAATTTTTCATTATCAAATATTTTTTCATCCTATTTTGAAAAAGTTTACATTTAGTTGATAATTATCTTTCTCTAAAATAATTACTTATTGAATTCTTTGAATAAAACTAATTATTAAAATAATTAAAAATATTTATGAGATATTAATTATTCACAAGGAAAACGTTGGGCAGGAAGAAATTAAATAATATAAACAATATTTTTTTGCAATGCTGCTTTTGCTTAACTTCTCTGCATTTGTGAAAAATTTCAAAAACGCAAGAATAAAAAAAAAATGCATTCATATAAAATAGAAACGAATTTTTAAATTATTTTTTAATAAATAAATATGAAAAATATACTGTAAAGATATCATAAATCATAAAAACTAATACAAAACAGTACTTAATATCGTTAACAACAAGATAAAGATGATACCATTAATACAAATAAAGTATATCCAGACTTTTTAAAATATTGAAAAATAAAAAAAATACTTAAACCAATGATTACGTTAGAAAGTCGATCAATGATAAATAATTTTAAATGTTTTTTTATTATTTGTTATTGCCTTTAGCAACTAATGTAATTGATACTTGAGAAAAAGGTTGAAATCTAATTTTAACTAGTGAAGTTGATGTTTCATTGGATTAGTTACAATGCAATTTACTCAAGAATGCAGTTCAGTCTCTGTTATGTTACAGAGCGTGAAATAATGATAGGTTCTTTTTCTTAAAGACTCTACATTATTGATTTATAACAAAAATATATATATACATCTTTTAAATTATTATAAATTCGCTTAAAAAATGAGTACAAATTTTAGTCTAAGAATAATAAATCTGTTTTGCAAAATATATTTAATATTTATGCGAATTTAAATACAATTTGTTTCCTCCATTATATATATATATTTGCTTATTACTTATTTGCTATATCAAATATATTTACTCTGAATAACAAAGTTATTTAATAAACTATAGAAAAGCTTCATTGATAAGAGTGTCTTACATTATAACACATCAAACTCTGAAAAAAATCCTCAAATTAGATCATATTTACTCTACCAACATTAAATAAGTTTATAGTATATTTAAATTTACTACAGCAAAATATAAAAATAGTTTTTAACAAATATCTGTGAAACTTTTAAACTAATTTTAAATAGTTTTTTGTTTGGTGTAATGTATAAATTTTATGAAAAATTAATTATTTAAAATATTGCATTTGTTTTTAAGGTAGAATTTATATAAAATATTAATAGTTAATTATTCAATAACGTGCATTCCTCTGAAAACTACATTATGGAAGAATATTTGGATAAATTTTATCATTCTGAAACATAGATGCTGAACAAAAATCAGTTGTATATTGAGAAAGATGACGTAGAAAAAATTGATAATAATATAGAGAATAAAAACATCATTAAAATTTAAAAAAAAAAGATAAGCGTATAAAAAGAATTAAAATCCAGGAAAGTAATTGAAATTCGAGTTGCAGGTAATTAAAATTGGAAAGTTGAAGTATGCTTCGTGGGAAATGGGAATAGGATAATTATTTTCATATATCTCTGCAACAAAGACGTCAAAGTTAAAGAAATCCCTAGTTTTTTAAGAGGGGAAAAAGGGTTTCTTTAGTGTCATCGAAAGATAAAACATTAAATCGAAAATATGTAAACAAATAATCAAATTAATAGCCGACCCTCTTACAAGATTGAAAGTTTAAATTAGGAATCTCAGCAAAGATAGTTTTTTAATTGAATGCACATCTGAAGCGGAATGTAAATACAGTATCTGGGGAAGGAATTTTCTACAAACTTAAGAAGATTTTAATAAAAAAACTTTTTTGCAGAAAAACAAGTCAAATATAATTATATTAATATAAATCTAACAAAATTTTTGTTGATAATTTAGAAAAGATAAACAAAAATGTACAGTTTTAAAATACACATTTTATACTAAAGTATGAAAAGAGAAACAAAAATTTAGTGTTAATAACGAAATTTAACACACTAGAAAACCATTCCATGACGATAGAATGACAATTTGCAAGAAATGACCATGATGAATTTATCATGAATTTTTTGCCATTTCTTATTATAGGAATTTATTCATTAAGTTTACAGTATCTATATTCCATTGATTTTTTCTCTGCACTAATAATCCTTAATCTTGTTTATTAATTTTTCAGGAGAATCCAGTACCGTCCATTGATTCACCATTCTTGATTCATTAGATAATCTTAAAATGGAACAGATCAACCAATACTGGATTTTCATCGTTTCGCCACGATATATAACTTAATTTTTGAAAAGAGAATAAAATTTAAATCGTTAAAATGACTTATTAATGCCAAAGTCGTCGACCGGATGGCCATGATGAAAGCGAGCTATGCTACCATCCTGGAGGACCGGGTTCAATTCCCGGATCCCACACTTCAAGATTTTTTTCAGGAGGAGTCTGGGCCCGACCTGTCGAACTATCTTCCACTTGACAGTTGAACCCCCAAGAGCGACCTGTGGTGGGAATTAGAATGCCCCGCCGCTTAGTACCTACAAGACGAAAAGCGGCGTAAAACTGCACATACAAAAATACTAAAGTTGGCAACTTTTAGCTTTATTCAATAAAATTTTGCGTTTTTTTATTAATCTGATAAAAAATAGCAAAATTCAAAATAAAATACCTGTAGTTTTGTTATATTTTCATTATACAGATATAAATCATTTGTAATATTTCTCCTCTTTCCTTTCATATTATATTATCATTATAAATTAAAGAATTTAAATTTCTACCATATGATTAATTCTGCTCAATTTAGTTTTTAATTCGAAACTAAATTCCATTGAATTTTAGAGCTTAAGCTATTATTTTAGCTTACAGATCAAAGATACTCTTGATTTTACATTACTTAATTTTAGAAATTCAGTAATCGATTTAAAAATTTAATTTAAATAGTTAAAGTAGCGACAGATTTTATCCAAAATTTTTTGTTCAGCTCGGTTTTATATACAATGGTATAAGTACCAATTAAAGATCTAATGTTACAAACACGGTTCTTCCAGAAAGAAATTCTTCATTCTCTAACTAGTTCATAGTGATTACAGTAATGTTATATAATTCAATTATTCTGTAAGTACTGAAAAATTTTCTGATGGATTTGTTAACAAGCAGATTAAATCATTATGTAACTGCATTTTGTTTGATTAAATTCAGTGTTTTGGATGTATTTCGATAAGTTTCCTTTACAGTAACAGTATGATGCACTTGTTCAAATATTTAAAAAGTGATTGGTTTTTATTATAAAACAAATATTGGAATAAACAATTGCCACTTTTTTCCTTTATGATAAAACCTATCAGTTTCAAGAGATCATTTATATCAAGCATAACTTAAAAAAATTTCTATACAACACAAAAATTTCAGATTTATTTTTCTCAATTGAAAATATTCATATTCTCAGCCAGATATTTCCATTATTGCTATTTTGATTACAAAAGATAAATTTTTCAAAATAAGCATAAGATCCCATATTAAGTTCATAAATTCAATCTGCTCGATTAAATATAGTTATGAGAAATTCTGTAGAAAATAACTGATCTCCAAGCAATAAAAGATTTCTATATTGACTACATCATCAGAAATAGAATATATTTTCCAATTACTTCAGTTTTTGATATTAAAATAGAGATGATATTCTTTACTGATTCCATGACAGAAGAGTATTCAATTTCATTTCTGCTGTTAGATAAAATCCGAAATTTTCATAAAACAATAGCAGTCTTCAATATGATCGGCTAGATTTTGCCATACGAAAACAATAAATAGCATGTTTTTCCTTCTTTTATTCATTCAATCAGATCTGCATAGCCAAATATGCAATATACATACGCGACGCAACTCTGTCTTCACTCCCAAATGGTATCCAAAAAAATATTTTCTTATCGTTTTTATTATAGATCAGCATTATAATTTTGTAGAAAACTTTTCACAAATATAATCAAGTGAATTCATATAGAAACATAAGGAAAAAAAACAATGTAGCTCATAAAGAAATTCGACTTGGTAATTTAAGAATAATTTAAGAAGATAAAGAGATAATAGAGAATTTTTAAGATAATTTAAGAATGGTGGCACAATAACACTGAACATACATGCTTTTATTATGTATTCTGGCTTCTTCCACCATATAAACTAACTCTTTCAGCATTTACTGAACACGAATTTGTTTTTCACACTTACATATGAAAAAGGGTCTTTTTTTCCCCTAAATGGTGGCACAATAAAGAATTTTTATATTAAAAGCTGAAAGAAGCTTATCAGAATTAATTAAAATTGCTAATTTTCTTTCAAGTTGCCAAAACTTTGCCTACTAATGCTATTTAAAGAAAATTTTTAACTTGTAGAAAAACATTTTACTTTTTTTTTGTACATAGAAAAATTTCAAACTTTATACTTATTAAAAAAAAATTAAAAATCTAACATATCTCACAATTACGTTAATTACAAAAAATAAAACGAGAAAAAAATTTAGATGACTTTAAATATGTAAACAATTTAATTGAAAATAGATTATAACTGAATTTATAATTATGATGAGACTATCCAAAAATTTACTAAATCAATTTAATTTTTTTTAGGAATCAGCATCAAGTTATTTAATTTTTTTCATTATTATTTATTCAAATGAAAAATGATATAAAAAATGAAAAAAATATATAACTTCTCCTTTCCTTTTTTAAAAATTACTATTAATAGAATACCTAATATATACATTAAAAAGTGGAAGAAGAAAAATTAGAAAAAATTCTGTATTAATATTAAATAAACAAAATAATTTTTTAAATAAATTTTTTTAAACAATTTTTTAAATATCTTTTTTACTAATAATAAAATTTTGTTAGTGTCTGCTTTAAATAAATATAAATACATCAATTTTTAAATTAATGGCTCCCGATTAAAGAAAAATTAAACGTTTACGCATCCAATATTGATATGTTTGATAAGTATAATATTGGAATTTTTTCTCGAAGAATAACACTTAATTTATTCCTTTCCAATACAAAATATATTCTAATAATGAATATATCATTAATACAAACTAAATGATAAAAAGATAATTATAGAAATCTATAAATATCTGAATAAAAAATCGGATTCTTTGCAGTTATCATTCAATATTTTTAATAAAATACAGTAATACATAAAACTGATCAACGATAAAGATAAAATTTTTATAATTCAAATTTATTTGATCCACAAAAAAATTCAATATTTTAATTATTTTATACTTGCTTTGTTCTTTGAAACATCGAAAAAATTATTATTATTATTATATACTCCTTAATTATGAAAATAACTAAAATTATTTACGAAACAATAATGATTACTCAACGATAATAATATTTGTGTTTTAAATATTGTTATCGTTGAAAAATTATTTATTTATTTTTTTATAAATCTCTCAAAACTGATCATCATCGAAATTATTATTATTATTATTATCTTATGCTATTTCTAATTTTCGTCTTAGTAAAACTGTTTATATGAAAGTAAACGATGTACTAGTATCAGATAGACATAATCGATCAGAGTTAAAGAAGCGGAAACCGACTGGGAATTAATCCTGGACGTTTCTAGCAATAATCCGGAACGATGCAACTCAGCAGAAATATCAAAAACATCCTAATGTAAAATTTACAAAAGGGGGAAAACAGACAAATAACAGATACTGTATTACGTATTTTTATGTATTTGACTTAATGTACGTTACGGATAGAATTTGAATAACTAAATAAGAGATTACTGCCACTTGAACGCTTTTCTTTATCTCCAGGCTTACATTTAATACTGAGAAGTATATTGACTCGTTAATTATCCCGAATTATTCTAAAACTACTGTAAATGAAACATGTTTTCGGAAGATTTTTTAGGAGAAAAAGTAAATATTAACAAGTAGAAATTAATTAGCATGAAGTCAGACAGAAGGAATAATAAATTTAAAAAAATAAATAAATAAATAAAAAATTCTAACTTCTAAACTGTCTATTGATTATTATTGTAATATATGCATAAGGATATTGCTAAATTTAAGTTAAATCTATTAAAAAATCATTAAATATAATTTTAATATGTAAAATATATTAACTTTTATAATATATATAGTAAAATATTTAGGTTGTATTTCATTTATAAAAATATTAATAGAAGATTTAAAATAAAGCATTTACTTCATTAAGACATTCTTATAAATATTTTTATGAATATTTTACATGCAAGCTGTTGCAAAGTTTTTAAAACTCGAATTTTATGATTGTATTGAATGGTTCGTATCAAATTGTTTTTAAATTTCTAACACATATTGCAAGAGACAATATTATTAATATGTAATCTAACTATCAAGAGAAATATTATTAAGATTAAAAATTTGCTAACAAAGAATTTATAATCCAAAAATTTGTTACATCCAACATCTTGATTTCTGGATTAATTTTTAAAAATAATCTACTAAAATCTGTTTTTAATAATAATGTAGTAACTTTTCATTCCAGTTTTTCGAATTTCGGATTAGACGGAATCATAGTGTTTAAGATGCATAATATCTGTAAAAATAAATTTTAAAGTTAAAAGAAAATTTAGTTATATACATTACTCACAGCTTCCTTCATTGTAGTCTGGAGGGCGTGGTAGAAATGATTTAATAAATTGATACCAAACAGACGGGAATTGAACAACAGGTATTACATTCTTTAAGTCTCTTTAAACTTTGCCACTGACTCCATGATAATTTTAGTATTAGAAACAAAAAAGAGGAATGAGCACAACACATATTGAAAATAGCATTTCAGCCGGAAATAACATCAGACTATTAAGAATGAATGTCCTTTGATACCAAATGTTGCTTTTTAATTGAAATAATATCTAATCTTAAAATACATTTACATATTAGTATTCTTGATAATATTCAATCCTGAATCTATATAATGTGAATTTATATATATACTCTTATCAAAGGTTAAAATATTTGATAATGAATGACGAAGGGATGGATGTAAGTTAAAGATATTTGTCCCAGTCACCATATGGTATAAAGGTGTGGGCAAATTCAACTTTTTTTGCATATTTTACGCTCCTTTCCAATCAGGAAGATTCCTAAGGGAGGTCAGTTCCACCACGGGCTACAATCAGCCGGATTGGCCGCGTGGATTCTTATCAAATGTTAAAATATTTGATAATGAATGACGTAGGGATGGATGTAAGTTAAAGATATTTGTCCCAGTCACCATATAGTATAAAGGTGTGGGCAAATTCAACTTTTTTTTGCATATTTTACGCTCCTTTCCAATCAGGGAGATTCCTAAGGGAGGTCAGTTCCACCACGGGCTACAATCAGCCGGATTGGCCGCGTGGAAACGCTTCGGCTTTCCACTCTGGAGGACCCGGATTCGAGTCTCGGATCCCACCCCTTGAAAATCGGCCGGATTGGCCGCGTGGAAACGCTTCGGCTTTCCACTCTGGAGGACTCGGGTCCCATCCCTTGAAAATGTTTATCATGGGGTCCGGGCCCGGTCCTATCGATCCCCGTCCTCCACAATCCGGCTGACCCCTCCGAAGGGGTGGACAGCCTGTGGAAGGGCTTGTTTCGCCCCGCCACATAGTATTCTACCAGAATGGGGTGTGGCGTCATCTATTGATAAAAAAACTCATTTCAGTCTGGCTTTAAAATTTTCCAGTTGATCATGATGAGGCCAACAATGTAATGTTGAAAAATGGGATTCAACGGACCCGGCCTGAATCCTCTTTTGAGTAACTGGAAGTATGGAACGTAGAATCCCGGATCCTCCAAAATAGTAAACGACTGTTTTTTTTATCATGCAGACATCCATTTTTACCACAGCTACTAGCCGAGTGCTTTAATGAGGCACTCGGCTAGTAGCTGTGGTATAAGGGTGTGGGCATTAGAATGCATATTTGTAACCAATGGTCGGTAAAAAACTTAAAATTATACAGAAAAGACTTCTGTATGAAGTTAGCTGGAAAATTAATATTGAAATTTTTACGTAATCCTATTAAAAGATAGATTGTTCAAAAGTTTTAAAATTTTGAACAATCTATCTTGTAATATGATTACGTAAAAATTTCAATTTTTGTTTTTCATATATCTAGTATATATATATATATATATACAAGTAATTAAATATTAATAGAAGATTTAAAATAAAGCATTTACTTCATGTTTATTCAATATCGATAATTTATAGAGAGGATTTTTTTTTCTGCTTTTATTCAATTCCCAATTCAAGTACGTACATTCGTTTTGTTTCATGATTTTTGGAATTTATATGGACATGTTGGGTTCAATTCCCGAAATCGCTCATTGGACAAAGAAAGTACATTACTCGATAAAGGAATTTAGAAAAAAAAATAATGGAATAGGATATGTCCGCTTCTTTTCTTCCGATGGGAAGAAAGAAATATTACTAAAGGTGGTTGTTTGCGTTTTCTAGTTTCCGAAATGGGTTTACAAGTGAAAGAAAATACCACATGGCGATTTGATCGATAATTTGTTAATGGGATAAGTTAAATGAATTCTGATAATTTGGTTCGAAAGTAGTTGATTTTGTTGAGATATCTTTATAAAAATGAAGCTAGTTAATAAATGTTTGTTATTTCACATTCATTCGCGTGAAATATTGATTATCCACTGCAAATCGCAGAATAATTATTAGAAACTTCTCTAACTTCAGTCGATTCCAAGAAACAAACTTTCAAACTCTGAAGTTACGAAATAGTACAACACAGAAATTCCTTTTTTATTGTAAGTTAGTATTGTTATTTTTTAACTGATTGAATTTCATCAACTTGATATATAATTCTCGATCTGAGAGTAGATTCTTAATCTTTTGCTCCGCAATATAAGGTGAATCATAAGATTCTAACGTCAACTTTATCCATGAATTTTATTTTCTATATATTTTTACTTTGTATTTTCAATATTATATTTAAAACATTTTTAAAGATGATCTTGAAATGAAAACTGAAAAAAATCTTTACATAATTATTATTGGCATTTTAACATGAAGGCTACAAATTAGACAAAAATTTTCAAATTAATGTGTTTCATCTCGAGTTTTCAATTATCTAAAAGCAATTTTTATGTTTAATATTCACTTAAAATTCTTCAAAACAAACTAAATATATTAATATTTAACAATAACAACTAGATTTTAAATCGATAATTCGCAAAATACAGTAATACTTTTGCTTGCTATTTTGCTTTATTTTGTAAGAAATTCCGGATTTGGAAACATTTTTTTCGTTTAATTAATGATTTCCAGAATATTGCAAAATATATAATTAATTCATGCTTTTATAAATACTAAACTTTCTTCATTTTTTGCGCTAAGTTTGTTCTCAATTTTCCGTAAAATTTATGCTGTTTTTCATTAAAATTTGTTCAAGTTTCTGATAATTTATATATGTATATCGCGATTCAATTTCTAACTAATTTAAAAACGCTTAGCGAATAACCAGAATCGTGAACCATGTTAACTTTCTCAACTTGTTGAAAGATATCTAAATTAATTTCCAGACGTGGAAATAAAAATTTATTTGCTTTTTGATGATATTAAATAATCCGATTTTAATGAAATTTCGATCCTACATTACTTTAAAATTTATAAATTTTCTAAATAAATTGTCTCCATATCAAACTTTAACATTTTATAGTTAATTCTAATTATAATTAGGCGATAAATTTTCGTGATCATATTGTAAAAATTTAATTCGCAAATTGACATTTGTCACGTTTTTAAAAGAGGCTTATACTCTTTCTAGAAAAGTTAATTAAACATTACCATGAATTAAAATTTTAATTAATCATTCTTTCATTCGATTTATGCGACAGACAAATGTGATATCTTATCGGAAAGAGAAACAGATCAACAGGAAATGATGCGAAATAATTTCCAGAATCTTATCCAAATTCTTAAAGAATATCGGATATAAGGTAAAATTATTTCCATTGGGGAAATTACAATTATCTAGAAAACGAAAATGATGAGAAATAAGATATCCACCCATTAAAACAGCTCACATACCCACAAAGGGCCACCTCTCAATGATTTATAGGGTAAGTCTCTGGAATTCCATTACTCCCACCAAGTCTAAGCATAATTATCGCTTCTAATTTAATTTCTCCGAGAAATATGGAGACAATTACGCCCAGTCAGAACATCTTATTACACTTCTGGACATATAACAGTTCACTGGAGACAAAATTCAGTCACTCTCTTTTTACACTTTTTTTCATTAAAAAGCTTATAAACTATCGTGGATCAACTGTATAGTTATGAAACTACCTGTTAACAAAGCGGAAAAATCTTTCGTTGCAGAAATTTTATGGTTGATGATGCTAAAAGTTTATAAGAAATATTTATATTTTTTCAGTTGAAAGTATTTTCTTCTTGTTTTATCGTGCAAAACAATTTATTCCAATAAATTTTTTCAAACAACTTTTTAAGCTGTAACTTTAAAATAATAATAATTTTCCATATTTTTTTTTTTTTTTTGTTATTAGAAGCGAACATACACATATATATAACTTATATTTTTTCTTATCAGCAATTTTTTATACTTAATAAAAAGTTAAATAAACTTTTAAATTCCATATTATTCTAGTATTTTCAAACTATTTTAATGAATGAATATATTTTTGTTTAAGAAAATATTTCAAGAAAAGAAAAATTTTTGTAATCTAACAACTGTAATAATTAATTCCCATTTGTTGTTATTAATTCCTGTGCAACAAGTATAAGTAATTTAGCAGCATTTAAAGACTCTTCTAATGTAAAAATAATAATAATATACTTTTTTTTGTTTTTTTTAACTTTCGGAACTGTTTGTTATGTCTGTCTGTGTCATATTTTTAATTATTTACTTTCGTTTTGTTTTTTTTTAAACTTTCGGAACTGTTTGTTATGTCTGTCTGTGTCATATTTTTAATTATTACTTTCGGAAAAACAAAAGCCCAGTAAAGCTTAAACATTTCTGTAATGTCAGCAATTGAACTCTGTTAATTAAAATCACCCGAAGGTGTTTAGTTTTGTCTCAAATTAATTATAAAATAAAGTTTGAACGATTTCTGATTGGACGATAAGTTGTTCAAGGCATCTAGTGGGAAAGGCTAGAGATAACAATGACATCGATATAAATCTATTTTCTTTATTTTCATTCGCTAAGTTCTCCTAAACTCTCTAATGTTTTCTCGAACGGATATCGATCAGAAAAGACTTTCTTGTTCTGATAAAAGAAGAAAACAATTCACAGAGTCTTGTCTCTTGCTAGGAGGTTTTTTTTCCCTTCCTCTTCGTCTATATCTCATGCACTACAAGTAGCTTTTGCTAGAAATGTCCAGGCTTCTGCCGTTATTTTTAAACGCTCCTGATTTTTTTTTTAACCTTAAACTAACACAATATTAAATTTTTCTATATTTATTCTACCATGGCATCGTAAAAATTTGGCATTTATGCTTGTAGAAATTTAAATTATTCGATTGCTGTTATTCTAAATGTGAAATTATTGTATAGTAAACACTTTTCTAACCGATGAGGGGAAAAAATAAGTTAATTAAATAAGCATTCTTTCTTCATCCGAACTAAGCGTGAATTGTTAAAACTGGCTACGGTTAACAAGATCAAGTTGTCAATAACTGCTGATAACTTGTTTTTCATCCGACTTCTGCTTTCGATTAACTGCAAGTGACGTCACATAGAAAATTACTGCCATTAATTTTGAAGTCTATCCCCAGAGAAAACACGATAGGATAAATTTTATGATAAGTTGACTGGTTTTGATGCGACTAATATTTGAACTATATCCATCAACACTTTAGAAATGCGTTGTTTAAAGACAAGAAAGTGATATAATATCGCTGGCTTGTATGCAAAATTCTGAACAACTGTGTAGACAACTCATTGACACTAAACAGGGTTTATTTGATTTAAAGCGTTTAGGGAAATCTTGCAGAGTTGACAGGGATTACAATCATGTCACGAAGCAAACATTGTCTGAATTGTTAAAGCACTTCTCTGTAATGAGTATTTCGATCGGTTATCTATAACATATGCAACATATTTATCGAACTAACGTTTATGCCATATATTGTGCTGTTGATAATCTTTTCAACTCCATCTTGCCATGTTAAGAACAGAACTCGTTTTTACGTAAAATAATTAAATTTAAACCGCATTATAAAAACGTATATTAATTAAAAATAGCGAAAAATTAAAAGGACTACCTATGGTTTTAGAAGTAGGCTGCAGTGCTACTCATCAATGCAATTCAGCGATGGATGAGTTGAAAAATCGAACGTGTGTCACTTTTGTTACTGGCAACGTGCCAAGTGTCATCACCCAACTGCCACTCGATCTGTTCTTAATGGTACTCCCCACCAACCTTTGGTAATTAAAATTACTTTGAATTTTGACATATAATACAGAATAATGTGCCTTCATCATCAGGAAAACAAAACCCGTTCATTGAAATGTGTTAAAAGTTAATAAGCAAAAAATTAAGGAAATATATCTTACTTAATTATCCGAATAACTCATTCAAAAATTATCTGTTTAAAATTAATATGGCTAAAATTAATATGGCAATCAATAAAAACAAATGACTTTTATCGCGCATAAAAATATATTTTATTAGTTGATAATAAAACTATATAATATATTGATACGAATCGATATATTGAAACAAACTTCAATATGTTATTGTAGTTAGATAATGGAACAAAATTGTTACATATCATTGTATCACTCGCATAAAATACATAAAAGAAAATTTTTCTGGCTGGACAGATCATTTCGTGACCTGTCCTCATAAATCGTATTTTATATGCTACATACAATTCTACTATTCTGGCAAGAAGAGATAGGAAGAATAACGGAAATCGTAAACGTACCATGTAGAACAAAATCGAAAGGGTTTCACTCAAATTTGGGCATTTGTTATATGGTTCAATAACTTGTATAACGAAAATGTGAAATTCGACTTCGTAGAATGACACCGTATTTTTTTTGAACGATAGTAACGTTTCGGAATGAGTTTATTTCTTGTTACCGAAATCTGTTATTCATTTATTATGTGTGTAAAATGCAAAAAATAACAGGAAACTTTTTACGTATTGAAAGAAAATTGGGCAAAATTCTTTATTTCGACACCATTTTTAGATGTATGCACGCGAGTCATGGATCAACGTTTAACCCAATTCCGACCATAACATTGATCAGAAAATTGAAATACGAAGAGAAGAAAAAATATACATATATTTTTTGCAATTTGTTTTATCTTAAAGAAAGTTTCCAATTTCTTTTTCTGCAAATAAACAATACTGTATTTTTGAATACAGATCAAAACTTCTCATTAAATGTATTCGACTGAATAAAACAAAATGGTATGATTCTACATATTTACTTATTAAAAAAAAATATATATATAGTATATATATATTTTTCACTGAAAGTTTTATTATAAATGCCGTTCTTTATTTTTATCATAAAGAAAAATATATATAGTATATATATATTTTTTATTAATTCTTAACTATTCACTATAGAAAAATTTAATCATCCAGCATGTATTTAAATATGTCCTCATTATTTTGAGTATCAAACAAGACACTTATTAAAATTATTTGCAGCATAAAAAAATAGATAATGACCAATTTATAAAATATATTAAGACATACATCCCATTTTTCAACTAAAAAAAAATATATTTATATATAAAATGTTAAAGTTGGATATAAAAATGATTAAATAATTATGATAGATAGCTTATATTTTTAGAATAAATCTAGCAGTTACGATTTATCTGTCCATTATATCAAACAATGCTGCAATTGGCGAGCGAGGCAAACGGTGAGACATATTTTATGCTGAAAGAAAAAATAAATGACACAAAACTAGTACGTATATATTATATATAGGCCTATATTTATATTATATTACATATATACATTTATATTTCTTAAGATTATTTCTTAAAACTTAATTTAGATGGATTCTCAAAGGATTGAAGTGAATCGTTCGAAAGAGAAAAACAATATATTATATGTTATTTATTTTTGAATTTTTATTTTATGCTATTATTAACATTTTATTTTTTTATATAAAAAACAACTTCAGTAATATAAATAAATCTTTTTTACTTTATTAATAATAGCAGATATAACATGGAATATAAAAAAAATACGATATAAAAAAAAGATGATAAGATGAAGCATAAAAATTTTAAGTTTTGTAAATATCTTATATTTTTAGATAAAAATATTGTTTGTAATTATAAATTTTTAAGAGAAATTTCGAACTTTTATATTATTTAAAAGTTGAAAGAACAATATTTTATTTAATGTTATATAGTTATTGTCTATCTGGAAAAATCTTTTTATATATAAAAAAGGAAAAAAAAAAAATAATAATAATTAGGACAAGCTTTTCTATTATTGTAAGTTTAAATAATCGAAGGTCAGATTTCCGTATTAAATATGATAAATATATTTTTATGTTGAATTTAATGATTTAATTGGAAAACTTAGATTAAAATATAGAACGGTTTTCAAAATAAATATTGTTTTTTTTTTTTTAATCAGTTCGTTAATTAAGCTGCTTATATTAGATCGTATAAACTCTCTCATTATACTTAATTGTTTCGGATCGAATATAGGAATCGTTATTGATGTTTGTTAGGACATTGTTACATTAACAGATAACTCCTAACAGAAAACAATATCGTTGCTATTACATCCTAACGCTTAAATGTTTTGTTTTTTTTGTTCGTGAGTAATTTTTACGAATCGTTGCAATAAGACAGGAAACACTAACAGCATAAACGGAGATTAAATTAGTTGACTCACTGAACGGTTTTATTTTATCTACAAAAATTGTACTTAATTTAGACGATTTACGCCCTTTAGAACATCTTTTTCTTTATATTTAAATTATATTTTTCTTCTGACTTCTTTTTCTATGAACTTATGATTCTGATAGTTTAACAGTTAATACGATTAGATAAAGCCATTCAGAATTTATCTACATAAATAAATAATAACAGTAAAGAAAAAAATTTTAATTTTTGTTTGTTTAAATTGATGAACAATAGAGATTTATATTTATGTAAATAAATTTCTACGATAATAATTCGATGTAACCTCTACTGATACATGCGATATGTTGTGACAAGTATATAATATTGTTATTCACAGAATCATTAAATCAGCAAGAAATATTTTTAAATGAAAATTTATGAAAATGACCTTTAACTTAAATTGCTAAAGTCTCCCACCGAAAAAGAAAAAAAAAACAAGTTTAAATCGAGACATATCAATTAAATTTCTAAGCGAGATAAAATGCAAAAATTTTCTAAATTTAAATGGAGTTATTCCTCTACAAATGCTTCGGAACTAATCAAATACTTTTAAAATAGTTATTTAATTACTTGTAATTCATTACTTAGTATAATCTTGCGGAATAAGATAACTTTAATTTCCAAGATCAATCTATAACATTGACAAATAACACATTTGCATATCAGGCGAGATCTTTCTATAAATTTATGCAGGAACTTAATGTGTGTATTAGAAAATTAGCGAAATTAGATCCTCTGGAATTTATACAAAAGAATATTTGAAACAAAAATTTGAATTTGTAGATCTACTTATTCTAATTTGTTAGCATGTTTTAATAAAAATATAAAATTTATCAAATTGTTATAAATTCAATTAAAGTTTGGAAGTTTGGAAAAATTGAATAAAATTTCAATATATTTTTATTTTATTTTGTATAAATTTATTTACATTTAAAAAATGTTAAAGTTTAAAATTATTTTTGTTTTATTCCTAGTGTTATAATTTTAAATGTGAATTTTTGAAGTCGAGTAAACTTTTTTTTTTTTTTCCTTTAAATTTGTTAACAGAATATTAACACATTCCAGTTTTATTATTATTATTTTTTTTCTTAATGAAGTTTTGAATTTTTCTCCTTGCAATCTTTAAAAACTTTAAAACTCTTCACGGTAAAGCAATTTTTGTATTCTGAAATCACTTCGATCTGGGAATTACATTATAATTGTAAAGCAAGAAGAAAAATCAATATTCAAATACATGATATGGACAGGATATAAATCTTCAGGTGAACTTAAGTATAATGAAGAAGAATAAAAGGATTAAAAAATATATTCGATCAGAATACTTTTTTTCTCGAAAGAGTAAGGAGAGGAAAAAAGTAAATATGTATAGGTAATTTTTATCGAAGAAAATTCGTTTATTTGAAGAATCGAACGATTATAGATTAAGTTCGAGAAATTATCATTAAATATAGAACATGTTATGAATGGTAATTTTATTTTTAAAAAATATATAATGCTATTGATTTGACCATTAACTTGTTTCAAATGGAAAGATTTTTCTTTTAAACTCAAAAGACATTACAATTATTTTCAATACTTTTATATTTACACATAAACGTTAAAAATATTTTATGCCCTCGCTATTATTTACGAAAATTTAACGTTAAAATTATTACAGAAACTTTTTTAATAATTCGAATATAATTCCACACAAAATTAAAAATATATATTATTCCTACATGCAATAATTATTATTGAATAAACTAATTTAAAATGTCGACAGTAGATTAAAACTAAACATCGATACATTAATCGCTTATATCTAATAAGGAAAAGTTACTAATGTTTTGTTATATAAAATTGACACTAATTAAACATTAATGAAGTATAATTACAATAAAAAAATTATCCAACTAATTTGATTCATCACTAATCCGGTATATTAACTTTTAACGAAAGAGTAAACAAGTGGATTAGTTTAATAGAAAAGATCTTGCCAGCGGGTATGTGAAAGTAAATTAATTTTTTATGGCATGATATATTGAAAATCAAACAAGGATTGTTGCAGATAATTAGATTTCACCTTCTTTTCACTCAGTATCCAAACAGAATGAAAATAAACAAGTCAAATTTATAAGAACGTTATTCGGATAATTTCTTCGGTAACAATAATAATCACATGAATTTTTAAATGTTTTACTAAATAAATATTGCTTATTATAAATATTTATATTCACGACATTCACTTATTACATAAAAAACTAATCTTCTTAAGTTAATATTAATTACGAATCTTAATTTTATATATATATATTACTTTTTAACTTATACAGTATTAATGTTGTATGCATTCTGTTGATTACTTTAAATGCTTTCTTAATAATTGCGTTGGTAAATTTTTGCACACTTTACTTTGGTCAATGAGTCGAAACAAAAAAGTCTATGAGTGTACTATGAGACAAACTGAGGAGCAATGAGCCGTTGGCATTGCTTGGTTAGATGATGCAGTCTTTAAGAGGTACTAATGATGGCAAATAGGTAATAATGGTCCGACATATTTTCTAAGCTTCCAGTCATTTATCGATATGTCGAAACTCTTCTAAAGTAATTAATTTTTTTGTGGAGAAAGAAATAATTTTCCCAGCTTATTTTTGTACATATGTTTTACGCCATAGATTACGCATGTTTATGCAAAAATTTTTAGCTGGTTTTAAAAAAAATATGCAGCGAATTTGCTCTCGAAAAAGTGAAAATCAGTAATTTTCATTTTAAAATATCCAATATATTCGTATTTATAAATTACTAGTTAATAAAATTTTATTTTATTGTAGAAAATTCGAGTTTTCGTGTTTTCTTTCTTTTTTCATTCGATTTAATTTATTTGTCTTTATGCTTTCTGCTATTCGATTTAGAGTTCTAAACAGCGCTCTTTCGATTTTTTGTGAGAAACATATCTTTTTACGAAGATATGAAAGAAATCATCAGAAGGAAAAATATAAAACATCAAAAGAACACTTAGTCTTCCTCACAGTTTGAAAATGGGCAGTAGAGAACTATTTGAAATTCTCGCAGGAAAAAAAAAGAAAAGCGTGATTTCCGGTTGTCTCAAAAGTTTTTCCAGATATTTCCGGCTTGATACGTGACATAGAGGTTCCAAGACGTGACGGAAGAATACGTGATTGTATTCGTGACAGTTAACGCCATAGGTGGCCAATAGATGACAACTGGCACCGCGACCTCACGTTTAGCCTCTGATCTGTAAAGAAAGATTCATTTTCTAATTTAGCGTATTCAACACGCAAACGGTTTCTCTTCAGTTCAAGACGAGAGAAGAATTCTTGATTCTAGTACGGAAACATTTTGAACTACATCAATATGATTTTAGAAAAACTTATATCAATACTTTCGTATATCGTTGACTATAAGAATATTCCTAAAACCGTACTGTTTGTTGAAATTATTTTAGTAAAATTTTTATTTTCACTTTAAATTTATAGCATGTTAAAAATTGTAGACAGAAAAAGAATCATTAAAATGCCATTAATCCGTGTAAAAAAATTTACTATAAATACACTATAAAAAGCGGAGTGGGGTAAGGGCGTACTTGGGGAAAATGCATTATCGGGATTTTTTATTATAAGATAATCGAAATTTTGCTATTTGATATTGTAGTATTCTACTACAAGTTAATATCGACCTATCGACATAGATAACTCATGATGAATGATGAGAATCCAGTATTTACGTCGACTTTTACAAACGCGTCGCGTCCGAACAGCAAACAAAACTTTGACAGCATTTTAAAAGTGCAATAATTCTTAAGATAACTTCATATTAGGAGATATTTTTACAGCATTTTAAAAGTGCAATAATTCTTAAGATAACTTCATATTAGGAAATATTTTTTAGTAAGTACAAAGAATATTGATTAAGATTTTACATTACGTAAACAATATTTTTTGACATTTTAAAAGTTTTTGAGAAAAACCATGGTAAGCTCTTACCCCGTAAATATTGTTACCTGGGGAAAGTGCCTAACAGCGCCATGGGGTAAGTGCCTATTAGGCTGTTCTGGCCTCATAACGCGTTCAATTTAATTTTTTCGTGTTTTATATTTTAATCTATTTATTAACTTCTTTTTCTAGCATATAACATGGGTCGTAGCTATGTCAGAAAAACCAATAGGAGCGATTATTCAAAAGAAATGAACGACATGAGAACGTTGTCCGAGATGACGATTGATAAATGCAAAGATATCAATTAGAATTTTCATATAAACCATTTTTATTCGATAAAAAACATTTTGTCATATTTCACTATACCATTCTTCACATTTCACAAGGGGAGGACACAACCTCCATCCCCCTGCCTATATGTTAAAGCCAATTTCGATCAGCTTTGACATACAGGTTGGAGATCATCGAAAAGTGACTCGTGTAAAAGGGTTTAGGTCAGTATGCCTTCGTTTAAAAAAAAAAAATTAAAGGCAAATGTCATGAAGCTGGACCGCGCCATTTATATACCTAAAAAATTAGATTTCTTTCAATCAAAACGGTGGGGTAGTGGTTAAGTCGCTTTCGTGTGGAATCGAATATTGTGAGTTCGAGTCAAGCTTACGTACTGTTTTTTGTTTTTTTTTCAAGTGAATAAATTAAAATATTACTAGCAATAAAACTTCAGATAAAATCAAGTTTTTTTTGTCATAGTTACGTATGGGATAGCAACAATTCACGAGTTCCTACTACCCCGTACGTAAAGAGGCTTTCAGCGCAAATGGCTATTTAGATATCACCCTACGCATAGTGAATTACGGCAATTAGAGAGTGAGAGAGAGATAAAGCGAGAAAGACATGGAACAATATTTGAGAAGTGATTTTGCCAAATTGTAACTATGACAAAAAAAAACTTACTTTTACCTGAAGTTTTATTGCTAATAATATTTTAATTTATTCACTTGAAACAACAAGCGAGACTCGAACTTACATCATTCAGTGCCGCAGGGAAGCACCTTAGCCACTACACCGCCGCTCTGATTGAAATATTTGCAGTTTTTTAGGCATATAAGCGGTGCAGTCCAGCTTTATGACATTTGACCTCGATTTTTTTAATAACGAAGGCATAATGACCTAAAATCTTTTACAGGAGTCACTTTTCGATGGCCCCCAACCTGTAGGTTAAAGCCCATCGAAATCGGTGGGACGGACTTGTCCCCTGACATTTCGAGTTCAAATCTCGTTTCTTTAACAAAGAATAACTCTAAAACGAAACAACCTATCTTAATGCGGTAAAAAGCATTTTATAGCAAATTTGTTCCTAATTCTCATCGTATCAATTAGGGTGCATAAATAAACTTCAAAACTTTTTTAACTTGCAGTACGCTCTTACCTCGTTTCTGGTTAAGTGCGAATAGCTGACATTTTATACGATTTTGTCGCTAATTTAAATTTTTCAAAAATGATTTAAACGGTAATAGGTGAGAAATGCGATTGCTAACGACCCTGCCAAATATTTATACATCAGTTAAAATCCTTTCGTTTCTCAAATTTCAAGAGTTCAATCCTTTTTTCTTTAACAAAGAATAACTCTAAAATGAAACACCCTATCTTAATGCAGTAAAAAGAATTTTATAGTAGATTTGTTCCTGATTCTGCTCGTGCCAATTAGGGTGCGTAAATAAACATCAAAACTTTTTTAATTTGCAGGTACACTTTTACCTCGTTTCGGTTTAAGTGCGTGATCGCTGACATTTTGTAAGATTTTGTCGCAAATATAAAATTTTCAAAAATGATTTAAACAGTATTATCTGTAGAATGCCATTGTTAACGACCCTGCCAAATATCTATAGGATAGATTGAAATACCTTCATTTAAAGCCCAATTTTGTAAAAACCGCTGTGCACTTACCCCACTCCGCCTTATCAAAATGTATTGTATACGTATTTCTTTTTATAAATAAAACATCACATACGCTTAAAACAATATTTTAGTATGGTTAAAATAACTAAAAAACATTCATTTTGTCGTAAATATGATTCAATCATACTGCCTTGAAATTTTTTTCAATAATCCGGAATATTCTTAAATCCGGAAGATCAATCCCTCTTATAAATACGGATTAACGATGACTTATTGTATTTTATTTATTAAAACAAATCCTAAATGGGTTTCATAATATAGTACCAATATGTATATTCGCATATAAAATTAAAATTTTATTTCATTTAATTCACATTATAACGCATAATAAGTTAATTTTTACGTTAAATCTTATAGAAAAAATCAATAGACAAAATTAATTTACGCTTTGGTTCCTCTCAAACTGCTATCCAATTTATGGCGATACAAAATTACAAATGAAAGAATAAACATCTGAATCTTCGCCTGTTTTGTAGAAGAGAAGAAAAAAATAGTTAACTGAAGCATGTGATTTAACTTATAGCATCGACAGACTTCACAGGTTTCACTATTGCTTTTAGTTCATTCTACAGATAAATGTTAAGATGTCTGATTATTTCGATCGCTTCCTTACAGTTTGCACAGAGTTGTCCTGAAGAACTAAATGTTTCCACTGAATTTTTTTCCTTTTTTGCAGTTTTCCTTTTCAAAACATAAAAAAGCAATTATTTAATTTTCGTACAATTTATCGAGAATGACTTATTAATAAACGGTAACTTCGATTTTCATCATCAGAAATTCAACTAAATTAGAAAGTTTCAAATCTATATTTTTGTTATATAGGTGATTAATTTAACTATTCGTAATTTTTTTTTTAATTCGTAGAAATGACGAATTGAATTTTATTAAAATTAAAGCAATTATTAATAATTCAATAGGTCTATTGTTATTGTAACTGTTGTGATGACTGTGCGTGATGTGTTCGTGATTAATAATCCTTAATTGAATTTAATAATTGCAATTATTCGTTTGATAAATTATATATTACGACTTTACTTAAACGTTACCTAAAAAAGGTAACGTTTTATTGTGTTTTTTATGAAAGATTTGTAACGAAAATATCGATGTTAAACGGTAGGAAAATTGCCTTTTTTTTTTTTTTTTTGTTTTTAATTGAACGAAATAAATATTTTTGAAATTAGAAAAGTGTGTATACCTATATTATTGTACAATTTTGTACTAATAACTTTTATTGGATAAGAAGCAAAAGAATCCAAAAAAATAAAAAAATAGCATTATAAGTGTACGTACAGCATAACACTGTTCGGCCTTCAAATACATAAAAGAGAAGGCTTTAAAAAATAGTATTTACAGAAAAATGTCAGACGTAATACCATCGATCATAACAGGAATTAAGCGGTTTAAAAAGTCAGAAAGCCAGAGGCTATAAGAAGAAAGCTTGTTCAGAAGCTCAGCATGCCCTTTATGTCAAAGACTGCCAATAGTGGTTTTAAGATTAAGTATTGGTCATAAACTCTGGCAATAAGCCTAATATGCTATATTTAGAAAATACATTTTTTTCTTATAATTCATATGTTTTATCTTCAATTTTTTTTAATAACTTCTATAGATATTCAAATTACTTGGGCAGTATGCAATTTCTCAGGAGCTTTAGCGTTTATGAAACTCTTAAAAGATATCCTTTGAAAAATTAATTTTTGCCTATCATTCTTCGTATCCACATTTCAATAGCGTTTATAGCTTTTAATAAACGAATGTTTATCATCTTATCATACAAATATTTATCATCATAAATTATTCGATGGTAAAGTTTTGTTTGTTACAAATATAATTCAATGAAAGCACTTAAGTTCCATTAAAATACATTAAGCCCTTTTCTTTTTAATTTGTTACATCTATTAAGAAAATTATATCAATAAAACTTTCGATTGAACATAATGGAATGTTATATATATATATAATTCGGCTGAATTTTCTCATATATTATTAAAAAATTATAATATATAACCTACATATAGACATCTATACTCAAAACCTTATAATAGTTTGTTTTGTTATTTAAATTTCATTATTAGAATTATTCAAATAATTTCCAGAAAATTAAGAAAATTTCCGAACATTGTTATTTACTCGATGCAAACATCTTTTAATTAATTTATTAATAGAATTGTAATTCTTCCACTATTCTTTTGTCGTACATCAAGTATATTTTATGGTAATTAAACTTCGAAATTAAGAAAGAAAAAAAAATATGAGAGAGTTTGCAGAACTTTAAAGTTCCTAACTGTATTGTTAGATTAGATTTAAACTATTCAAAGAAATTAATTTAATTCTTCTCAAAAGTGTGTAGTCTATTGAGAGAAAAATAAATAAAATTAAGTAGACCATGGAAAGAAAACGCTAAATACATTTGAAATATTAATTAGATTTTTACAAGAAAAAGTTCTTTCACTACAAAAAGTCGATAATAGTTAAATGGATTAACTTAACGAAGGAAGAGGGGGAAGGAAATTTTATTTGAGAAATCTTACGGCATTTATCTACGATAATCGCATCAGATATAAAATAAAAATTTGAATAACTTACTTAGATATAGACAGGATTATTTTATCGATGCCTTTTAAATAACTCTTTTTTTTCTTAATCACAAAATGATATTATTCATAGAAAACGAAAATATATGTAACGTAATTTAATCCTTCCAGATCTGTTGCATTTATGAATGAAGACAACTTCCTATAGTAGGATCTTCAGGAAAACGAGATTGACAGTTTCAGAAGATGCTCTGACAGTTACAGGAAGTGTTAGTCACATCACAGAACAACAATGTCGCCATGAGTATCTTGCAGCATCATTTCAAATATAATCATATCAGTTAGATCAGATTATAACATTATAACATAATTATAACATTTATTTACTCCCATATAAATAAAGGAAGTTCTTATTTATAATTTCTATAAATAAACTATTATTTATTCTTATAAAAACTTACGAGATAAATAATTTACTGCATAACTAAACAAAAATTATATCGAATGATTCAATATTTTTTCTAAACTTAGATAAAAGAAATATATAAAAATAAGTTATTGATTTTTATTTTATTTTATTTTTTATTTCCTGTAGATTTATATAGCAAATACAATATAACGTAACTGTGTGTTATCGGTACAATTTCTATTTTCCTGGCTTTCATTTCACAAAGAACTCATCAAGAAATATTCCATTGAAAAGAAACTTTGTCCCATTTTGAATTACTTTTGTTCAAATTGAACATTGATTGAAATCAGACGACTGGAGAATCGAGAACTGATTTAATATCTTCTTATGAATAATAAGAAAATTAAATTGAAAATAAAATTATTCATCATTATTAGATTTTTAAAAAAAGTTTGACATGTTAGAAGAAATTACTTTTCGCCCACAATACGCAGAATGCAACTGAATGTTTATATAGACACATTCATAGAATAGTTTCCTATCTTCGAGTTACGCAATAAATTAGAGTCATAAATGACCTGTATTCCGTTATCAATTTATAACAAACTTCGGATAGATCGCGCGAAATAATATTTAATATTAAAGGATAATTATGTATTAGTATTCCCATAACAATTTATATCCACATAGTTAATAATTTAAGTACGAAACACAGTTATTACAGGTAAGATCATAATTCTATTTTCATAAGTTTGACCACTATTCCCATAACTCGTTATTCTATGAAGTAAAATATTAAATATTCAACTACGAATAAGATATATGGATTTTTCAGAGGCAGTCATTATTCAAGTGCAGATTGTTTAGGGTATTTATCACCTGTTTCCCCAACGCCCACAGACATTAATAAACGTCATATTAAAAGATACCTCTAAACGAAAATGTCCCAGGAATTTATGTAGCAATTTTTTTTAAAAAAGTCGTGTTATAAATATATTTGTATTTGTAATTGTGTAATTGTGACAAATAAAAAAATTATCTTTTTTTTCGTCTTTTTTCTATTATCTCGTAATTGTACGAAAACGAATCATTCGTCAAGTAATACTAAATTGAAACCGAAATCGTTTTTCAGAAGAAATTTCGATTAAGTTCTTCTTTAATTGCGTTTAACTTTGAAACTTATTTTATGGGTAATACATCGGAACAAAAATCACTTTTTAAATGGAATCTACGATGTTAGTGCAAAGTGAATTTCCTTCGGGCTTTCACATTCTTTTATTTTTAGCTGAAAGTTCGAAGAGGTTAAGCAGAGATCAATCTTCAGTTGACCACTTTACAGTCTTTGGATAAATGGGGTAGTGTTCCCCAAGGGTGTACTAGATATCATGTTGTGTATTTTCTTGTCAAAAGGATATACGAACATGCCTATCCGATGATTCATGCTTTATAATATATATAGTGATAAATACAATCTATTTTATCCAGTTTTCATTTTAATTTCGAAATTTTCTCAAAAAGAAAGAGACACTGTAAACAAAATATTGCTTTATAAAATGTGAATGATCTTCGCATCATCATTTGGAGATTAATTCTCATGAAATTAATAAAATTGCATAGCACATCATTATACAGATTTTAAAATTCAGTGATTGAAAAACAAAAATTAATTTTTAAAACATTTTGGTTTAGCGAAATAAATAAAAAAAAAAATTATTAAATCGATCAAAAACAGATTACTACTTAATTTATTATTATAATTTACTCTAAAAGTTACATAACTAACCGGTAAGAATATTTTAACTGCAAATATATAAAGTTGATGAGATACTTAAATGTAATTTTATTAATGCTTGAGGTTGTAAACAATTTTAATTTTGTTTTCTGACTCTAACATCTGTGTTATTGTCATAACTTGAGAGAATAAATGGTAATAAATCTGCGGGTAATTTCAAGAATATTAATATATACACCTCGATTATAATAACAAGATTATGATTATTTTGAACATTTAATGGTCGCTAATTATTATGGAGCAATAATGCCAATCGGTACCAAATGCCTAGAATATTACCTTGCAAATAATGGGGATTAATTAAGTTTTCAATTGGGATTATGCTTCCAATTTACTCCAGTGAGCACATAAATTTTACAAAAAAAAAATTAGTCAAAGTTCAAAAATCCGTAATTTCATGTATTTTAATTCAGTTGGAAGAAAAATTTATTGAAATATTGTTTCCTTTTTATATAATAGCATATGGACAGTTAACGAAATAGGTCATCGATCTGCATAATTAATGTTAAGTTCAGTTGAAACTATTGATTGATATTGGATTAATCTATCTAAAATATGTAAAAAATTGTAAAAAAATACAGTTATGGTCTATGGAATATATTTTTCCCTCCTCTGACTTCATTAATAATCTATTATTTTATTTTACTTATGATTATTAAATAGAATATTTACAGAGTAAAATATTAGTTTAAGTTACGCTTTTCTCTATCATAAAGTTACACATTCATCATTAAAATCCTGTAATAATTTTTTTAAATACATAATTTGTATTACTTCCACTTCTCGTTATAGAATAAATGGCTTCACTATACATCATTTGTAAAAGTTATAACTAATGATTTAACTCGATTATATACAACATTTAATCGAATTACAAAAGTTGAAATTTTTATAAACACAAAAATATTATACACTGTCGCCTTTAATAATTATCAATATACTTCACAGTTTAACATTAATCTTTAATTTATTACTGTTACGAAAGTTATAATTATTAATTAACAACATAATAAATTTACGATTGAAGAATGTGTAGAGATTTCTTTCGCAACATTATTTCATAAAATAATCATTTTGCTTCCTATTGCCTATATTCATTTTATTGTTTGAATTTTTTTAATTTCTACGACTGTGTACAAGTATATAATAGGCATGTAGAGTTTTTTTTGACAGATTAATAATGAAATTAGGTTAAGAAATCTTTTTTGCTTGTTTCATTTTGGTATAGAGAAGAGAGATTATTTACTTGACAAAGAGTATTAAATTGAATTAAGTTATATATTGAAAATATCGATTTTTTGTTAGGTAACTTCCTATATTTTAATATTAATACTAAATTCTGTATGAGAAAAAACAATTGTAGATATTTTTACAAAGCTTTTATTTTCATATATAAAACTTTTGACTGTTTAATCGTGTTTCTCTTGCCTATTATGATAAATTTTGGAGAAGTTTGCTTTAATTTTGAAGATGCTATTCTACAAAGTAACTTCATCTTATAAGTTGGAAATTATTTGAATTAATCTGATGTTTTTTGAGCAATTATTTTTGGTGTACATAATATTTATAAATATCGATAAACTACAAAAGTTGCGTAAAGTATATAAAAAGTTAAACAATGAAAGATTTAATTGAAAACTTGTGTTATGTAAACATATGGAAAGAGAAAAATATTTTGATTGATAGCTTAGTAAATATGTTGACATTATTTTTTTTTTTATTTTTCTTTCATCCTAAAGAATTATATTACGAATACAGTTTTTAATTAATCCTCTTCAGGTCTACAAAATTCAAAATAATTGACCTAAATGACGAAGAAAAATACTGTATGGGATTATAATGATATAGTTTTCATCATATTTATGATAATATCATCATATTCATATCACATCCCAAAATAATGGTATCATCATTTTGGGAGATTTTTGGTATTTTCAAGAATGTTTATATAAATTTTTAAAAAACTCTTATTTAGTAATGAAAATTAATCGACAATTAATCTATAAATTTATGAAATTCAAAAAATTAAGTATAAAAGAGAAATTTAAAAATTATTTTAACTAGAGGATTTATTGCTTGACATCAACATATTATGGAATAAAGACCTCAAAAAATTTCTTTTTGTAGTTTGGTAATTGTTATTAATTAAAAAAATTCTATCATCGTTAAACAAATATTTTAAAACTATTTTCTCTATTTTTTTAATGTACATTAAGAAAAATAACATGCCTTTACTTTGAATGTTTGCCGACTTCATTATAGGATTTTCTTTAGAGCATAGAATGTAGAGAGACACTAATTAATAAAGAACTCTTGTATTTTTTTTTTCTCGTTTAAAAGTATTCTTAATTTGTCAAATTTCGTAAAAAAATATTATTTGTTGCAAATATCCAAGAGTTATAAATTCCAATAAAAGTTTTAAATTAAAAACATCCTCAGCTTACTTAAAAAAATAAAATAAAAATACATACGGAAAGAGAATCATAAATATGATGAAAACTACTGTATATTATCATAATCCCATACAGATAGCAATTAATTTATCGATGATGTCAATAACTTAGCAGACAGATCAACTTTTTTTCGTTTATTCACAAATAATGATCTTCGAAATAAATCATGATATAGATCTACCACATCAATTCATTGATTTATGGAGAAAAACACTTCAGCATTAAAACCTTTAATGTATATTATTCAAACAGAACTATGATTTACTATGTAATATTTTTAAACAAAATATACAAAATGAAGAACAATTTTTAACATTTACAATTTAGTGAATTAATTCATGAAGACAATAATTTCTCTCTTATATTTAAGAATTAAAATTTTAAATATAATATACATGTATAGTTATACCGCTTCATTATTCCAAACAAATATCTAATATGAAAAAATATCGAGTAGTCTCATTATACAGCAAAGAAGGTAGCTTACATATTTGTGTGTACTGTTATCATTTCCGTTAAAAATGAAAAGATTGCCTTCCGTTGCCCCAGGTTGGCAGGATATTCGTGTGACTAACACCGGGAATACTATTCCCTGCACTTCCGGAGAATAGCATTCAGATGATCTATCCTTCTATTATCATCCTTTCGTAACAAGCATAAATCTGAATAGCCAAGTCTCACGAATCGACTGGCATTTTAAACAAATCATTCGGTAAATCAGGTTAATTGGAGTTAAAACAATAACAGATATTTTGGTAATATTTCTCTATTTTTAATCACTACTGCTTTGTTAATATTATCATATGTAAAAATCTGTTAAAATTTTAACATTGCAAAAAATTTATACTGTACTATATAAAACGTTTATATCACAGCTTATAAATAGATAAAAAATGTAAATGAAACAAATTATGAATATCATCACTCGTAATATTTATGTATTCCAGCAATAGAAACGGAATGAATGAATATGTACAGTAATTCTAATATAATTTCGTGCTCTGAATGTTTAAATCTGATTTAATAAGCGAATTTTTTTTAATAATCATTAATTTTTGCCAAGAACAAAAGAAAATCATGCAATTGTAGTATGGTCTCACGCAACTTTTTCTTAAGGATTCTCACAGCCATTTTAATTTTTTTTTTTTTTTTAACAAATTTAATGCAAAACATAGCCCGAAATAAATTTATTTAACAGATTTCTAGCAAATATCTACCGATCGCAGGATGTATCATTAAAATTTATATATAAAAAAAATTGTTACAAAATATATAAATGAGCTCTTGTGTGTCAATAGATGATCTATTAATAAAAATATATTAAAATTATATGTTTATTGATATCCATTTTATATTCACTTGGTGTTAAAATTCCCCTCCAAAAAAAATCGAATTGATAACTAATGTAATAATAGAGAAAGGGGAAAAAAAGATTTTTTTAAATATTTATTTCTGTCGGTAGTCTGAAGTATTAATTTTAATATTTTATAATGTAGATAAATCCTTTTTTAATAGAATAAATAATATTAAAATAAATTGGTATTATTGACTACATATCAAATTATCTCCGAGGAAATGAAAGTTTAATGCGTTGAAACTTAAATGTTCTCTTGAAGTACTTCCTCTACTGAACACGCGAACCGATAAACTATAGAAGTTACAGCCTATACTATGCAGCTCTTTCAATAGCTCTTGCAACATACCGTATTATGCGATTATAGTCCTCAACACACGCAATTGAAAATGCTTTACAAGTTTGAATTTATTGTAACAATATATCATTTACTCGTCCATGTTTAATTTCTATCTGGAATTCTCCACTTACAAAAGTTGATATCCTCGCTCAATATAATTTGTAGAAAAGGCTATTACCACTCATGAATAGTTTGTAAGTTATACAATTTATAAATATCTTATATACATATATACAAAGGGAGATTAATTAGTTACATTTATACAAATTCAATATTTTGTAAATTAATCCGGCTTCTATACATAAATTTAAAATTGTTGTAAACATCATTTGAAGTAATTCTGTAGTATTATTATAATAAATAAAAATTTAAATCTTATTTTGTTATTAAAAAAATAAAAATAATAATAATTTAAACGTGACAATTGAAGTTTGTATCTGGTTGTTTGTAAAGTCTATACGATACACACGTGAACAGCACGTGTTTACAGATGAATCAAATAAACACACGTGTGTAAGAGTTAGAAAAGTTGTAAAACAAAAAAAAAACTTACATTCTGGCAGACACATTATGAAGCAGATGGCTGCAAACAGCCTCAACGGTACCATAGCTGTCACGTGGTTGCAGTGGAGTGTCTTGACGATTCAAACAGTGCGCGATTGTAGGCTTTGCCTGGCAGTGTACACCTTCACCTGGTGTTCTGATACATACAGTCAGTTTAGTGTCGACTGCCACCTGGTCTCCCAGAATTCCTTGCGATTTCCCGGTCGAGCTTCAGTTGACAAAACGAAACTGTTATTTAGGGGTGGTTGATATTACTGGACCACCAACAGGATTGGATTGTTAACACGTACAAGAACTTCACCGCCAGGGGACAGAGCGGCGCTTACTGACTGTTGCGTGTGACGTAGTACAAGTTTTATCCGTGATTTACGATTACTATATTTCGTATAATGTATATATATCTATATAATGTTTTAAATCGAACAAATTATTCCTGAATAAAGCAAAAATATTTTGCTCAAAACCATATTTTATGTGGATGTTCTTATGATTTAATTAAAGTTTTAAAAACAAAAAATATATATAATAATAATAATAATAATAAATGAAGTAGAGTATCCGTTCGTGTAATTAGAATGATAATAGCAAACAGCATCGTAAAGGGTTGAATTAATTATTACCATGATTTACTTATGACGATAACAGAGTCCACAAGATAAATATTGCATATGAAAGCCAAGGTAATGTGTCTTCTCAATAAGAACTTTTACCTCGTGATATAAAGTAAACAAAAAAAAAAGCACAGAAGCAAGAGATTATTGCAGACATTGCTTGAAGTAGGTTGGGTCAGTATATGTTCGATCTTGTTCGTCCCGAGAGCACAATTACATCGTTTTCATTACTTACGTACTCCAGACTGAGGAAATTACCTGACAGAAGACAGATCGCGTGCAAACGGGTGACCTCTCTGGTAAACATTCTTCACTGAAGCTATAAAATGCTAATGTGCAATAAACACGTGGAATGAAAATTCAGACCTTTTGGCTTTCTATGTTCTGCATCTTCTACAAATTTGACTACGTTTTGATGCAAATGTGATTAATTTAAAATTTAAAATGAAAAGTTCTAAACATAATTTAAAACCGCCATTTATACACATATATATTTCCATTTATTATAAATTAAATGAAATATAAAATATTTTATTTATGAAACGGTACATCGGACTATTTTATTATCTCTCTTATAAATTATTCATATTATGGGAATATTTATTTAAACGTATACAAATGCTAATAAATTGCTTAAATTTTTTATTATTACTATTTGTCAAACATTTAAAGGATTTTATTAAATTATTTTTCGTTCCGAGTTCATAATATTTCTCTTGATAACATGAAGAAATAAAGCATTAAACTTATATCCGTTTGGATCTGTACTCGTATAACCTCTCAGAATCAATTCGTATTACAATATATCGAAGCTACTATATATTAAATTCCAATCTTCGATTTGAAGGAGTCATTTACCGATGGCTCAAAAGTTTTGTCGTCTTGGGATATTACTATCAAGTGACTATTCGCTTGGGGTCGAGAAGATAGATTGGTAAGGTTTTAGGAAAACTGGAATGGACCTGGTTTCCTTGGGAGTATCTCTCTCTGTGTATGTTATCCGGAAAAGGGGCTGACAAATATTTACAGTTTCCGATGTTTATGTAGTAAATTGAAGTTTCAATTCCCAAAATGAGATCCCTTGACATATCTTTCGCTCTAATCAGTGTTCGTTAAAGAAAACTCACTCATTCTGTTGGATATTCTTACTGTTATCTGTTATCATTCCTTAAGAGAGAAAGGGAAAGAAAAGAGAGAGAGAAGAAATATTTTCCAAACGTATTGAGAGATGAAAATTATTTGAATAATTCTAAATATTTGGCAACGCTTTAATTCGAATTGTTAAAATAGAGAAAAGAGAGAGAAGAAATATTTTCCAAACGTATTGAGAAATGAAAATTATTTGAATAATTCTAAATATTTGGCAACGCTTTAATTCGACTTGTTAAAATTTTAATGATATAAATTAAGTTGTAAATGTTATAAATCTTTAATTTTCACCGTATAATTTGTATAATAACGTCAAATAAATTACTTTACTGGATTATTACTTTTCGAAATATATAGTATTCCTTTGATTAATTTTCAAAGTTAAATTATCAACATTGATTATAATAATTACTAATTATTATTGACATATCATCAGTTTATCCATTTATCGTTTGAATTCAGAATAGGATGTATAGTAATCTGGATTATATAAACGTAAACTTACTACACAAATTAGCAAAGCTTAATAATTATAATAACTATGGGTCCATGTAGCGTGGATCAATATAATAATATCATCTCTAATAATATTATATATATATATTTATATAGACAGAGAGAGAGAGTTTATATACTATTTAATATAGACGATCTTCAACGATTTTTTATTGGATATGAACTGAAAATTATTATGTTATGACGATAAAAATTTATGCATTTGTGTAATTATATTAACAAATATTGATCACACAAATCAATCTGTAAATGAGAACATAACGCAAATTTATACAAAATAGTGTTATTCGAAGAGAAGTTGCATTATGACACTATATATATTCTAATATAGCGTGTCATAACTAGAATTATCCAGCCATCTTTGGATATCATATCTCATTCACTGTACCTTCGCATCTATTAACAGCTACTATATACAGCTGCCAAATTATATTCAGAGGTTATTATAACGCGCAGAATAATAACTGAATATAGAAACAGGAATTCTGGAAGGTTATGGCCTGCAGTAAATGCTGATTACATGCTACACATCCTAAATGTGTTATTCTGGATAAATCTAATTGTTCCCAGAGGTTCAACTTATTATTTATACTTATTAAAATCGTTAAATGATCATTAATATTTATAATTTAAATAACTTTTTCGCGTTTTAGTTAGAATGGAAAACTGTCAACAGGCTTAATGTAATTAAATCTTTTTATTAAGTGTTTCGAAGTAACAGCTGAGTCGTCATCGACAAAAACAATGATTTATTAAAATAAAAAACTGTTGAAGTGTCGCCATCTAGCGGTAAATAACATATTCGAAAGTTATGAGGGCACAGTCATGTTATCAAAAGGTATAAGAGCCGATTATGAGGCGTTTATAGCTATACATAAGCCAGTTAAGTCGCGGGCGAAACAAAGTACACGTTCCAAAATTTCGTTATGAGCAAGGAATGCCACCCGATCTTACTTTTTTTTTGGGGGGAAGTCCGATGTCTAAGTGATAAAGTAACGCAGGACATTACCAGCAATGCTCAGTTAAAATACATTAGACGAGCCGATAGCCTCTTGTTATCAGACTGAATCATTCTTCTATTATAAGTGATTATAATGATGCTTAAGTAGAAATGTTACTAAGTAATCACTAGATGAGTCATTCCAATATAGTAACGATTTAACCGAATTAAAATTTGTTTTCTTCTTCTTCTTCTTCTGCTAGCGATGTCATTTATTTTAACTGTAAATATATAAGTAAACATTATAATTTATTTACTTTCAGATAACTATATTTAATATTTTTCGCAGCGAAAAGTGAGGAGAAATCGATCAAATCGGAGAAAATAATAAAATTTGAAGAGAAAAATCGATGGTAAAAAATTAGATATGTTTTAATGATAAATTGCAAGTTATATATTAATAATTTGTGAAAGAAGCTTATAAACATCAACAATATTTGTCATACAACGAACCCAATGCATTTTCATATCAAATTACTAAGTATACACCATTAATACCACCTCGATCCTGGTCAAGTAACATCTGAATAATGCATAGAAAATCCTGTCGTGGGAGAAGGTTGAAAGCTCTTGTTTGCAAATATCCGATTTCTCTAACGATAATTTTAATAGCACTTTTAACTTCGATCAAGAGAGGAATATATTAAAAATACTCCTTTGTACGATAATTATGAAATTTAATTTATATTAATTAAAAATGATAGCTTTAATTTTTAAACATTAAAAAAAAAAAAAATTATATATTTGTTTACTGAAATTCAATAATTAATAATTAAAACTGAATTCTAAAAATTAAAAAAAAAAAAAAATTATATATTTTTAGTGTTTTTCTCTTCATAAAATCAATATATATTTTTAATTAATATAATGCACAAAATTTTCTTAAAAAAAGATTTTTACATTAAAGTTATTTTTGTTTTTCTTTACATTAGTTTGAAATTGTTAAAGTGAAATTTTAAAATAAAAATTCTCGTTTCTTTTTAATATACGTTGTTTATCGATTTAAAGGTTAAATTGAAGAAAAAATTCTCTAGGCGAAGATCATTTTACCGAAACTGGATGCTCTAGTTTCTAATCGTGTGACTGTTCTAATTTGTTGACGTTATTTATCGGAATATATAACTCGATAAAATTATAAAATTTTAGCATAAAATTCGATTGCCAACATGTTTAATAAATTCATCTATTCAATTTTGGAATATTGTACATGTATATATTTTTTATTTTTTACTTTTTGATGTATTGACCTGTTTCTATTACCATAAGAAAATATATTTGGATATATTACGGAATGCACCTGAAAGTAAAGCTATTCTTATGGGTGTATTCTCAGTTCTTTCACTTCGAAACTGTACTGTCTATGTGTTCATTTTTTACCTGTCATATGTTGTCACGAAAAACGTGAAATTTCTTTCTTCTCTCTCTTGTGGCGTGATCTCACGATACTTCATAGTCTTATATCTCTATATAGACCGCGTCAAGATGTACAGTACTTGTGATCTGATACATTACTGATATCCAATCTTATACCAAACATAAAATTAATAACAAGTTTTTGATCACCATCCTCATCCGCATCTGCGAGTTTAACTACGTTTTGGCGTGGTAACATTATTAACCTAGTTTAAGTAGAAAAATCTTATTATCAAAATTTAAAATAATTTTTATCGTTTGGGCTATTTATAGAATTTATACTCTAGCAAAGTAATGCAATTTAAAATGGTTAGTATAGTAACGAGACAAATTTCTATAAATAGTTTTAGGTGAAGTAAAATAGTTGACAAACATACAACTTCTCTGATGGTTACCTTACCGTAATGCGGTTCGCCTTTTAACTTTGTTAACGTACAGAATAAACGTTGACTCTAATTTCCTATCAATGTTATCTCAGTTAATTGATAAAAGACTTAAATTAAATATTATCAAAGAAAAATGAAAAATTAAAGCTTAATTAAATTTCATTTCTGGACCACACTAGTAAATGATTTAATTAATAGAAAAATGATACACGATCCTTCCCGTCGTTAGAAAAATTTTTGCTAAAATTATTTTTTTTTTAAATATTAAATACATTTTGTTAATGATTATAATAATTTGAAAATAAATGTTATAGACGAGAGTAAAAATTTAATTCGAAAAAATTAATTAATTTGTTTTTCTATTATTTTTTTTTCCTATCCAATAAAAATGTTGATTTGATATAAAAAAAAATTGCATTTGCTATTTTTTTATTATTATTTTTCGGATAAAAATCCTGGTTTGTGTAATACAAGAAAAATTGCAGAATATTTAAATCGCATTTAGATTTTTAAAAGTAAATATCACGTTCCAAAAATAAGTTCTAGGACGTTAAAAAAAATTTATTTTTTTCCCTTTTATTTATTAAAATGTTCTTATTAATCTCCACCAATTTAATAAACTGACAATTTAATAATTCGTTAAATTATTCAGAAATTTGGTATCGATCAAAATTAGTTTAATGGCGCAATGGAAAAATCGGATCAAATTTTATTTATTTATTTACTTTTTTGTTTGTTTATTTTTTAAAAACAATTTTGATCTTCCGTTTTTCTCTCAAACTATAAAACGTTATTTATTTAATCTATAAATAGTATTTTTTCTGATTAAATTTTTATTTGCCGTAGAATTACAGTAATGAAAATTCTTTTCGTTCGAAATGATGAAAATCGTTTGATTTCCAAAGTTTCTTTAATTGAATTCATCCCTTTAAATGTATTGTTTATCTAGATGGTAATGTCAATAAAAACAGCAGAGTTGCATTTAGCAGCATTCAATCTAAAAGCAAAGAATTAATCTCACTTATCAGGTAAAACTGATTAATTTCCTTCCCAAAAGACTCCATGCTTCACTTCAACATCGACATTTAATTAGCGGCATGGATATTTAGGTTTCTTTTTTTTTCATTCTTCTTTATCTTGAGACAGAAACACTCATCTGTGATGTCAATGTGTATCATCACTCTGTTAGTTAATCAGCCATAACTACGTTGATACGTCGACAGAACTATATCTTGCATTTTTTTTTCTTTTAGTTTTTTTTGGACTGATTGACCTCTTCGAGTAGAAATTCGGCAATTGGTAGAAGAAACCTCACTTAATGCATCCTGTTTAAATGCAGATAGTTTTTTGGAATAAAATTGCCATACTTCATTCATCAAAATGTCTTATGTTCTAAATGAAAAATGGCTCGTATTGATCAACACTTTTCGGAGAAAAGAAAAAAATAAATTTTCTTTATTTTACACATACGAATATTACCGAAAATAAATTTGCCAGATATTCTCGATTATCAAGAATATTATTGCTTACGTTCGAAGTGAAGAGAGGACGTTAATGAAGCCAAATGTTAAAGAATCTCTTCTTTCTCACCTATTACGTAATCAATTGGTATTCATAACTGTAATCACGTGGCCCGCAGCAATAGTTATACAGCGACATCTAGCCCAATTGCCCAGTACCAGAATAAGACAGGTGTCGCTGCAGATTTTTCTCACGTGACTGGGACATTCCCACAACCCCCCTCCGGCGAGCACTGTCAGTCAGCGAAGCGAGCGCCGCCCAGTACTGCCAGCGAGCGGTGCTGGCGCTACATCAGACATCTGGTAGTAGGCTCCAAGGCGGACGTTGTAAGGAGTACCTTACTGATTGCTGGTTTCTTCGGCATGGCTTCGTTCTTACATGGTTTACAACTCTCTACGGCCATCATCGTTTTATCGTTGACAGCACGCATAGCATGTAAGTAACGTGTTATTTTATTAAAATTTCATTTTGTGTCGCGCTTTACCCATGTGACGATAAACGTCCCAACGTAACCACGTGAGTTAAAATGCCACCCGAAATCAAAACTTGAATATTCTCTCTCTCTTTTAAAAGTCTGGAAAACAGTTTAACTTCACAAGTATGTTATTTTAGCCGATGGCTCCTTGCCCACTTTTTTACTATAAATAGCGTGGCATATATAAGTACTACTTCCAACATGTGTTACTTACTTCCTGTATTTAGGTTATTTCATTGAATAGAATATAATTATGGAGTGGCTACTTTATTATCATAATTATCATTCGGTCTCATTACTGAAGTTAGAATAAATTGTGTTTTATAGTAGAGAGAAAGAGAGAGAGAAAGAGACCGAAAGCTGAATCGGTTTTGTGATGAAAAGAAAATTATTGTGGGATTAGACCATCTTTGTGTCGTCGACTATCATTATTCTTACTGCATATTCTTTCAATGTGAAACTGGAGTCAGTCCATTGAAATAATAACATCATTATCTTGTACGAATTATCTGCTTGGCCAGAGTTCGTCGGATGGAACAGTCTCCTTACACACAATGCCGTTAAAGTCTCAGAATGCATACCTGAATGGCAGTTTTTGTTTTCATTTTTCATTCTCGGCTCGTATTTTATTCTGTTTTTTTTTCTTTTACTTTCATACTTTTAAATCATATGTATCCAAGTATGCATGTGTATTTTTTTTTTTTTTTTCTTTTACTTTCATACTTTTAAATCATATGTATCCAAGTATGCATGTGTATAAATATATACTGTATATATTTAGCAAAAAATTTTTTAAACTTCTCTTTTAATAAAGTGTAAAACTTTTCATAAATCATATATAGCATTTAAAGCGGCAATATATATTTATATGCTCGGGATATAAATATAAATATATATATATTTTTGAAGATAAATAAAAATATATACATCTGCCGGAACTGAAATTCTTCTTTCGACAAAGGAAGCCACGAACCTCGATTCTTAGCACAGCTGTTCAAAAGGGATGCTTCCCTTATCGTGCAGTGCAGAGCGGGAGAATCCGCTATCGTCTCGGTAAATCCTCTTCACTTCATGAAGCAAACATTTACGTGCACATCAATCGTGCATAGAAGGTACACATCGGAGACTACCGAGACACACTTATCAACAATTATGTTATCAACAAAATAAGAACACTCCGATTTAATTTCCAAAATGGAGATAGAGACGATGCACACTCTATTATATATAATATTTAGAGATCAGTTTAAAAAAAGATTTAAACGTCGTAAAAACGTATTTTAAAATAATCGATAGATGAATTTATTTAAAGAAACTTCCCGTTTTTTTTTTATGCAGTGAAGTAAATTGCACTCCAGTTATGACGAGAATAATTTTTACAAATGGTAAAGAAAGAAATATTAAAAAAAATCAATTAAAAAACTTTTTCAACTTTTTTTTTTCCTGAGATTTTTGCGTAATATCTTAAAACTCGAAACGAACTTTTAGTATAATTAAAATCCTAACGTTGGAAGTAGGCTTTATAATATTTTATGTTTTTTTTTCCTGTACGTCTTAATTGATCCCGAACTATGACTGCCCCTTGACGAACACTTCACACTTCATCGTCATATAATTAATTAATGTCTCACCCCGAATGTCGGTGTTGGCTTTCAAACTAAAGTAACGTTACAGTATATATAAGTTGTCACTTGGTTTATCACCACGGCGTACGATTATTTAAACATTTGAATAGATTCCATATAAGTGAGTTCAACAGGAGGATTCATTCGAGTCCATGCTTAATTCTTTAATCGGTAGCATGAGATGTATTGAATGATTGCATTGTGTTGCATCGGTGTGTTTGCTTGCTTTTCCATTGATCCATGTTAGCCTCCTGTTTCCTTGCTCCCAAGTGGAGATCGAATCTCTTGCGATTTCAGAAATCCAGATTCTCCAATTAGAGACGGTTGAGTGGTAAGGAAAATGATTATTAGAAAAGGTGGTCTTATGGAATTCCAGCATTCTTAATCAATTTTGTAATTTATTATTCGGATACGTTCAATTCCATCTAATTGGATTGAGATGATCGGATAACATATCTCTTATTTCCTCTTGCTGATCTGCATAATTATTACGTACGATGATAAAAATCATATATGTAGTAAATCGTATCGATTGATCCTAGAATTTCAACTATTTGATTTTTTTAATGCACTTTTTTAATGTTATCGAAATTATGAAGGTAATAGTTTGTACATTAAGAAATTTTTCAGTTCAGAAGTGAAAGTTTTTTCTAATTATAACTGAAATTGCTAGGAATATGTGGTTAATCACATTATTCGAGTAATTGTCACTTTTTTTCCCTCTGCTTAGCAGAGATAAATTTAATATAAGTTTGATGGGATGACGCTTCTTTGAATAAAATCATTTTTTATGGAATTCTAATTACAGATGGTTTCGTAATAAGATTAAAGATTCCACAAGATTACAGAGTTGAAACGTAATGACACAATCTTTTAAGTTCTGAACGACGATGGAATTTGAAATTCTATCTCTATCAAAATGTAAAATTATATAGTTAACTATTTTAAAGATCAAACAGTTATTAATTATATTCCTTGCCGTTTTGTTTGAACTAGCGGTGTATGTTATTAAGCGATTTTTCGTTCGGTGTCACACCTTATACATGAATAATAAACAAAGAAAAAGAATAATAATAATACTGTTTAGAATCTTTAGATAAAAATGCCACTATAATAATATCAAAGACTCAATTGATTAAACTTTTACACGAACTAGATTAATGCGATGAAGAATGATGATGCGAAACAGCTTGACTTAAATATTGGCATCTAGTAAGTAACACTTGGCGAAAATCAGAAAGAATCGCGATTATGCAAATGAACTATATACATAATGCTGCCTAAAAAGTCTTTCATTTTTGCGGCTTCTCTATCTTATTAAAACCTGGCAAGGATATTCAATAGGTTAGGAAGGAAGTTGACGGGACTCAAAGCGACGATGGGAACTTACATCTCTCCCTCCTGCTAGCAACTGAACGGGACATGTCTGCACAAGGAACAGCTGGTAGTTGCACCCACCTGTTTCCGTAGGAACGTATAGTCTATCGTTATTTTGAGTGTCTCTCTCTCTCTCTCTCTCTTTCTCTCAGTCTGTGCCAGAAGCATTCACTAGACTTAAATATATTCCGTTTAAATTTTTATGCTTTATTTCTAGAGAAAATTTACTTGCATATTATTTATTCAGAGCTTCTTTGGCAGTTCAGTTTTTAAAATCTGAATAAAGTATCATTCGATAAATTTTAGTTTGATCTATGAAACTGTTTTAAAATATTTTTAAATGTCCTTAATCCAATACTATACAAAAGTTAAAAAAAAAATTATGCAAGAAATTTATTACACTATAATTAATTTGCAAACTATTTTAAATATAATAGTGTATTTTATTTATATATAACTTATATAAAGTTTAAATGTTCAGTTAAAATTTAATTTTCGTTATTTTTTTTTCTTTGTTGTTATGCGCGAAATGTGTGACAAGAATATAGCAGGGTAAAAAATGGTATACAAGATCTACTGTATACAACAATGTTGACTTTCTATTTCGAAATTTGTCTCGGTAATAGCATTATTGTGTCGTCTCAGTTGCAAGTAAAATATACAATTTTTGGATATTCAGTAAACGTATTTTAGATGTAAGTCAGCTATAAATGGAATATGTTTGAGCTTATCTGAAAACTGTTTGGCTTTTGGGTTGTATGTCAATGTGTTATGCTTTGAAATAAATCGAGACAAAAAAATTCAATTTTGAATGTGCAACCTTATGCACACACTAGCAGAAAATTTCATCATATATATATATATTTTAAAGTTTAAATATCTACTTTCACAAGAAAAAACACGAAAAATAAAATATTTTTTTTGTTTGATTTATTTAAAAAAAATTATAAATTATATTAATTTTTTTCGATAATTATAACGAATTTCTCTTTTACTTTTTTTTTTAATTTTCTATTTTTAATTTAAATAATTACTGTGTTGAATCTAATTTCTGAAAATAATAACATCTATATAAAAATTAATTATTTTTATTCTATTTTAATAATTATATTCTAAAAAGATTGCCGACTGCTGCTTTATATGTTTATTCAATAACTCAGCTTCAGATTAGAAATGAGATATTTGGAGGATGATAACTCTTATATGTTGATGCACATACTAGCATTGCTATCATTTTCAATTTATGATTTTTTTTGACTCATTATGAATTTACCAAAGCATAACCTATTGTGAAGAGAAGCATCTTATTTGTTTTATATACAGTAAGGCCCTATTTAACGCGGGGGATATGTTCCAAAAAAACCAAGCACTAAACAAAAGTTAAATGAAGTCATCTTAACAGGTAAATAATGGGAATAGATGAAATGGGACAGTGAATAAAAATATATACGCACCTTTTCTTATTTGTAACATGTATTGTATTACATTAATTATAGACATTTTTTTATTACTAATATCGATTTGTATTCATAATCATTCATGAAAAATATTATAGGCATTTTTATTGCTAATATCGATTTGTATTCATAAATCATTCATGAAAATACAAAAATATTCAAGTAAATAATTTATGTCTGTGATGAGAAAGGTTCTTTCTCATTTGACACTTTTTGTTTTTTTGTTAAGAAGTCATCTACCATCATTTGCCTTTTTCTCTTTTCTTCAGCAAGCAATTGACGATAGTAAGACATCACATCCATGATGCTTTGTCTTGCCTTTGAACATCTATCAAAATTTGGATCATTTTGTATAAACTGATCCATAATTTCCGTAATAGTGTTAAATTTTAACTGTAAATTAATGTTGACGAACGATCATAAATGTGAACTGTGATTGCAGCAAACTTTCATATATACAGCACTGAACTGATATCAAATACATTGAGAGTCAGCATAGGAGTATTGAAGCAACAAATTAGTGCAATTTCAGATTTTTATGAGTATAATGGTTTGAAAAATCACGCCAAAGTGAATCAATAAAAAATATGGAATTCGGAAAAAACTGCATTTTATTGAAACAGCATTAAACGGAGCAGCATTAAGTGGGGTCTTACTGTATGTAGAATTTTTCTATTAAATATATAAGATTTAAAAAATACAATCATCTCTACTTACACTGTAGGTGGGATCAAAACCAGCAATATTATTCAAGACTGATTTTCCCATAAATGCATTATTAAAATGGAATAATTGTTTCCAGAACAAAACTTTTCATCAAAAAAAAAAAAAAAAAAAAGATATATTTTTCTGTATTTATGAGAGATTTACAGAAAAATATCAATCTTGATAAAGATTGATATTTTTCTGTAAAGGGCATTCTTCAACTATAGTCAACTATTTGGATAGTTGGTAATGTCCAATAATAGAAATTGTGATGAACAAGTCTTAACAATGGCTTAAGAAAATCAAGTATTGAATCTTGCAAGATGATATATATCCTGTCTTTTTTTCCAAATCTTATAAATGAAGCAAGCACCCTAGATTTCCTTATCTTGTTACTGTTCACTGCTCATTTGAATCAATGTCCATAATAATTTCCATGTAGCTTCAATGAGTCCATGCTCCTCAGTCAATTTTGAAATTATCATGGCCTGGCTAAAATCAGATTATTTAAGCACATTTTGCTTCTGAATTTCAATAGTATTAAATTTGAACACCTTATAATAAGTGTATACCATTTGGAATATCTTCAGAATCAACTTTCAAATCAATTTTGTTGTTATAACATAGGTTTCGTTGCTGCTTAGGCAACGAAACCTATGGAATGGCATTTGAGTCCTGAATATCTATGAAGAGAAAAGTAATCTTTGTTTCATATAATCTTCATTGTTTTTTCAGCAACTTTTATCCATGCACATTATTGATTACCTATATCTGTGACAAGATCTTCTCTATTTGTTTTATGTTGGTTTCTTGCCAGAAGTTACTAAACCAACAAATGATTCAGCTTTCCAACCAGAGCATCCAGGATTGAATCCATCTCCTAGATTGATAGACTAAATCAGATGTTGTTTGGAGGCAAGAAAATCTATATTTATATGAAATGCATATTATTTGCAATTTAGACCCAAACTTATTAACAATATAAAAGCAACATAATAAAATGTAAAGATGAATTTTCTCACTTTGATTAATAAATTTGGTCTGGGAAATGATTTAAGAACAGAATGATGCAACAGAAGACAATATAAATTGGGGAATTCCTGTATAATAAATTTTATAAATACAGTTATCTTGCAAGTAAAAAATAAATGATTCAAATTTAACTTGTCCTAAAATCTAGAACAAAATTATTAAAATAATTGTTTTATATTATAAAAGAATAATCTATTTCAATTCTAATTATCACAGATCTATGAAATTTTGTTCAGAAAAAATTTATCATAAACTAATTAGAAAGAAAAAATTTTTATAGATGATTTTCAGAAATTCCAAATTTTATTATTACATTTTATGAAAAAATTTAAAACTATTTGTAGAGAATATAAAACTGATACTAACAGCATTAAGCCAAATTTTAAATCTTAGCTATTAATATAGAAAATTATGTAAAATATCTAAAATTCAAATTTGTAAAAATAATCTCATTTATGAAAATTTATTCTTTTATTAACTATATCTAATTAGAGTTTAAACCATACTAAAATTTAATAATGTAATTTCAAAATTAAAAAATTACATCATATTAAAATACATAATTTCTAGTTTATATTAATGTGAAAAAAATTTTATTCACATTTTCCTATTATATATGTAATTTGATAAAATATCAATCCATTGATATATAAATAAAAATAAATATGCATAACATACTATCATTCATATATCTATAAGAACCTTAAAAACTTGAAAAACTACTACAAAATTAAACTCAAAATTTTTCATGATTATTAAACTTTTCTAAGAGTATTACTTACAAAAAAAGTAAAAATAAAATTCTTTACAAATAAATATAATATTGTATAAAAATATATAAAGAATTAATTATTGCATCATAACTTATTTTCCAAAGCATACAATAATTTTAATGTCATATTATATAACTGCTATTACAGATATACAGATGCATTGATTATAAATATGTCAAATATAACAATTTATTAATACTTACGTATATCTGTAGCTGTTGGCTGATTTTCAAATTTCTTAAATTCTGAAATTATATAATAAATTACTATTATTATTGGTCTAAATCAATTAATAAATTATTTAGATGTTATAAATATCAATTAATAATTAAAAAAGCAACTTAATAAATTTAGATATATAAGAAAACTATCTTACTTTGGAATTGGAGAATAAAAAATTTTTTATTTTAAAATCAGAACTGAAAAACTAAATTTGGCATTCAAAATTTTGACAAAAAATTTATTCTTAATAGTAGCATAACTGATTGTGTGTACTGCATTATCATTTGAATTATTATTATTATTATTCAAATTAAATTTTCCATAATAATTAATTTTGAATAAAAATTAAATTCTTATATTAACACATCTATTCATCACAGATTTTCCTTACTAATATACACAGCTTGGTAATTTTTAATAAATTCACATTTCATATTTATATTTATAAAAATTTTAATATTTTTGCTTCTTTTTGCCCAATATGCAAAATATTTGGTCCTATCTTCAACAGAAATCCAAAAAGAAAGCTATGTATTATTTTTTTTTTATCAATACTAATATGATTTTAAACAAAAGGGGCAAATATATGACTCTCTTTTGTGAATATTTAACAATTCAGTCAAATAATTCTAATTGCTAAATAGAAAGGTGTCTGCCAAAGAAATAAGCCATCAACCATGAAAAATATTTTAATATATAGTGCTTAAAAATGAAAACAAAATCATGAAAACTTTTTCCAAACATTTGTGTTATATGATTTTACAAAAACGAAATAGTCGATTCTCATTATTTGCAGATTTCATATACACGCATTTGACTATTCACGAAAATTTATTTGTAACCACAAAATCGATTTCCGTGGTGCTTTCATACTTATTCGCAGACTCCAGCTGAGTGGCAAAAATACATTTACCAATGTAAACCCTTTCTCCCTCTCTAATAAAGGAAGTTATTTGTTACCAAACATAATCTCTATATCGTTCTGCAGAAAAGTCTCATTGCCTATCCTTGCTTACTCCACAGACCACAGGCCAAAAGCCTGTTCATATTGTCCACAAGTCCCACAGAAGAATGTGACCCCATGCTTAAATGCAGCCTCAAATTTAGGTGCCTAACTTCCTGTGCATTTGCTCCTTACACCAGGATTTTAGATTTGAGGCAAAAAGCGATGCAGACAAGGCTGACGCAGTTTTTCAATGCAGTTCAGGAAAATAATGTGTCAGCTGCCAGATCAAACATCTGCAGCATCAAACAACTACCCATCAAAAAAGATTTTATTTAATAAATAGTTAATGTTTTAAAAAATTAAATAAAGATTACTGTAATTATAATACTGTATATTGTACTATACACTGCATATACTACAACTCTTTGTAAGTACTGTAATACACATTAAATAAGGTGTCATTAAACAGAAAAACATACATAAAGCAAGGATGAAAATGTTGGGAAGAAAGGTTTGCAAGAACCTAACTCTATATTTCCTACAGGCACAATGGTTCAGTATTTGGTAATTCAGTATTTGCAAAGAATTTACAGAACATAACTACTGCGAATACCAAGAATCAACTGTAAATTTATTAAAATTTGATATTTTAAACAATAATTCTAACATTCTTATCTGTATTATCTATATATATCCTAAATTTTTTATTGTTTCATAACTAATCATGCTTTTGTCTATGAAATTGTTTATTTTAGTTAAGAAACAATAAAAAAATTTAGGATATATATAATACAGATAAGAATGTTAGAATTATTGTTTAAAATATCAAATTTTAATAAATTTAATAGTTTATGAGGAGATTGGATACCATATATATATGCTTATTATCCATATATATATGGTATCCAATCTCCTCATAGACTATTACTGCAAATTAAACTAATTTTATTTAATAAAGAATGCCTCTAGGAAATAATTTTGAATGAACAGTTTCATTCATATATCAGTTAAAGAACAATGATATCAAAGTTACATAGAGAAAACTGTTTAAAATATTTATTGAAAAATCACTATCATAGATTACACTAATATAGTTTAATTTGAAAAAAATTAATAAAATAATAAGTTAATTAAGATTGATGAATAGATCACTTGACTATTTCCATTAATTGATTTTATACATCTCATTAATGAAAATTCAAAATGATCAATATTGGGTATAGATATTTATTTTGAGACAATATCTCTAATAAATATTATCCAATTTGAATGATCAAAATCAATTTGTTATTACTGCATAAAAGCATATCAATGATGATCATTTTTAGCACATACAATCTTTTAACAGATCTCAATAATATATATAAATTTCATTTAAATTGGATAATATTTACATAATACATCACTTTGACAAATAAACAATCTGCCTGATATGTTTTCAACACAATGGATTCTCTAAAAAGTTCCAATATTTCATACAGATTGGATAATAAATATTTGTGATATTGACCCCAAAATAAGTAAAATATCTTCTCTCTTACTATATCTAAAACTGATCACTTTCAATAGGATTGGTCATCTATTGTGACTTAATAACATATATGAATTTTATCCAAATCAGATAAGTAAAGCTAATAATTTGCTTATTATCCAAATCAGAGAATAAGCAAATTACTATGTTGACACACAGATAGATGAACAAATCTAATTCATATACCCTTTTTATTCCATTTATGAATGAAAAGGATAAAAAATAAATAAATAAACAAGATTAGATTATTTAATTTTCTAATGCTATATTCAGTAAAAATTTTAAATCCTTAATACACTGTTAATTGGTAAAAAATTTCTAAAAATAATACTAGATAATTATTCATTTAGTTCTGTTTCCTCTACTTCAGTAAATAGTTATTTTATCTCACTTTAAATACACTATTTCATGTCTTAATATTATTTTTTTCTTTTGAATCAATTTACTTTGAAATTATGCTTTTCAAATTTTTGTAAAAAATTATTCTAAAAGCATCATCATCATCTCAGAAACTGCAAATTTCTGAAAATAATCTACCCAGATTTTCTTTTTGTTAATAGGAAATATTTATTTTTAAATTATACTGACAAAAAAATTTATTTGATAATGAAAAATATCAATATTTAAAATTAAATCTTGCATTAAAAATTAATAATTATGCATACAGTCTAATAAAAGTGATGTTCTGTTTTCAAAGTTATTTCACTCTGTTGAAATTTTTGTAAAAACATCAAAAAAAATATAAGAAATAAATTTGGTTATTTTAGATTATCATCCCAATTTTTTGCACTTTATGTAGATATGTAATCTGTTTAAATTTAAGAATCACTTACATGCTAGTTTTCAACTACTTATTATGTAACTAAAACTTATTCATATTTCACAATACTGAAAATTTACATATTGCTATTGAAATTATTGACTGATTCTTACCTTCTTGGATACTGCTAAAATCATTCTGTTCATCAGGTGGCAATTCAATATGAACACCACCTGTCAGATCATATTGCACTCTTTCTATCTGTTTATGTGCTTGACCAAGAATTAAATTTCCCTACAATTAATAATATAAAATTTTAATTATGGTTTTTTAAAACAAAGAATTTTATATAATTGTCAAAAGAATTTTTTTTGATGAGAAGCTTATTATTATATTGTTAATTCATATCTCATACATTTCATATGAAAATAAAATTCTACACTAGCACTTTAGCAATTATATTGATATAAGAGTTTTATGTGACCAAAGAGGGCAAATACATAAGTACAAAAAGAAACAAATACTAACATTATCAAGTTTATTAAAGAAGTTTAGAGGATATATGTTTTGATAGAGAAAGGAGCTATTGATTGATATTTAAGGAATTTGATTGATTAATTGATTTTTAAGGAATTTTGTAATAAATTTATTACTTGCTAAAGTGCTAGTGTGAAATTCTATCATCTTGTTGTATTAACAGTAAATGATGGCATAATTTTCAAATATTCATATGAAAATATTTAGTTTTGATAAATTTTTAACAGAAAAGACATAACCTAAATAAATGAACAATATGTACAATTTCTCAAAATATTTTTCAAATTTAATTTTTGAGAGACTTAAATTTGAATAAATAATATGATATAAATAAAGTTACAAAAATAAACATTAAAATTTCTTTAAGAATAATATTAAATTTAAAAAAAATTACATATAGTATAAAACTCAATTATAATAAATTATACATTCTAATAAATAACTTTATGAAAAGAAATTATCAAAAAACAGTTTAAAATCAACACTTGCAACCAGTATGAAAAGATCTATCTGTTATATAATTTTCAGAGAATTCTTATGGATCCAGTGAATGCAATGTTACAATTTTTATGATATTCTTTTAAATTCATTCATTCCCATTCAGTGCCTATGATGCATATAGACATCAAAACAGAGTGATAAAAAAAAATTTAATACTGATTTTATTAATCCAGCTATTGCTAATCAGCTTTTTTTTTTGTTTATTAGTTGAAAATATCTACTTTTGACTGAAGTTCCTAAATTTTTTCAGTTGCCAAAATATTTTTTTAAATTATGTTTTTACACACACACTTTGGTTTATATAAATATTTAAATATAACTAGCCAATTAGCAGGACTTAATTTACTTACAGATAAGTTGCTTTTATAAAGTTCAAAGAAGCACTTTCAGAATTCTTATATTCCCTTTTCAGCTTTATCCTTTAAAATTCATTCTATTCTAATTCGTCGTTGTTTAAATTTAAAATTGAATATGATTGTAAAGATAAAAAAGCACGTGCCATAATAAAGTGATTTTCTAATTTATTTATATGAAGAAATGTATTTTTATTTATAAATAATGTTCAGTATTAATTTAATTTAAGCAAAATTTCCAGGCACTGCTCAGTTCTCCCGGGTCTAATTTGTTAATAGGTTTAATCGGTTGTTTTCTCTTTTTTAATATAGCAAGAGATTCTTCCCACCTTCCTATATGTGGATTTTCTTGTTTTTTAATGATTTTTGCACTGTCCCAATTTATATCTAAGTTACTATTTAAAGCTCTTTGCGCCAAAGCGGTAGTGGCTCTCTCTTTTTCAATATCATATTTATGTTCTGATATTCTTTTGGGAAGAGTCCTAGAAGTGTATCCAATTTATAGTTGTTGTTCTTGTAATTCCATGTCTTTAAATTCTGTTTGGTATACACCCGGGATTTGATTTTTGTCTATCCGATCTTTGTCGTTCCTTAACAGTTAAAAACTGTATTCCTTCTAGTAAAATTAGAAGGAAAACATTAGAAGAACGAACTACAAGGAAAATAAAAAATACGAAGTAGTCAGGGACATCATAGTTCCAAATTATGTTGATGAAATTCTAAACCTAGGATTGAATACTTTATTAGAAAAACCGCCACAATTGGAGAACTTAATTGCACAAATAGAGCTGCAGTTGTCTAAATTAGATCATGTAAAAGCCGAAAATCTAAGATGGTTAATAGCAAGAGATTACTTAAAAACTCAAAAAGACCTTAAGAAATCTAACTAAAATTTGAAGATTAAAAAAGCTAAAGAATGGGTTTAATTTAAATAAAATAACCTGCACAAAAGACAATAAAACTAGACTGCCGGTATCAATTAAAACTGAAGAATATGAGAAATTCCTTCTAGAGTACAGTTGGTTGCAGAAAGATCCGAACATTAGCGGAAACGGTTGGGCTTTCCTACAATATGCAAAAACGGATCGCGTAATTACTCCAGCAGTAGATCGGTGTGAGTATAACGTGGTAGCGATCATGCAGGCAGTCGCTTAGCAACGGGGGTAGGAAGATGAATTGAATGGGTTTTAAATTTATACGACAGGACACTATTTCGTTGATTTTCTTTACTTTTATGTTTTATAAATACATTAGGTAACATAATAAATATTAATGTAGCAAATTAGGGATATAAAATTACTGGCAATGACTGAATTAGCAAGCAATAATCTGCATACTCAGGTGCACTTTAATAAGCCGATTCAGACAACAAGTTGTTGAAGTCCGAAAAGTTCGGCGGAAAGTATCCAGTAGGCCCTATATCTATAAAAAAAAAAATTTTGTTTGAAATGTTATAATGACTCGTTTTTATTTCTATCTGGCCAAATATAGGCTTTGCATGGGTTTCCAAACTTATTTTTCCGCAGAACCTTCAATTGAAATTCTCACTAGTCATTGCACCCTCGCCATAGCGCAGCACCTAACGCTAACCTTGAACCCGCCACGTTAAGATTTAACGTGTAATAACATTAATAAGTGTTATTTTACTATTATGGCAATTTGTCTCGCGGAATCCTAAATATATATTTCACGGAACCCACCTTGGGAAACCCTGGGCTACGCTATATTTGCACGTAAATTATGTTTGATACCTAACATGCCTATTGTTTATATTTTATTCATCATAACACTACATAACAGTTTATCAACGTATTCTAGTTTGCTAATTAAAATAACAGTCGAAGTAACCGAGATCTTTCGCTCATCACTCAAATCAGTGATGAGCGAAAGATCTCGGTTACTTTAACAGTTCTGTCTGACTGGATAAATATTTTACATAATTTCCAAAGGTCTTGTCTGGAAAGGTTGTCCTGTATATATTGTAGACAAACAAAACATATATAACATGTCACTACTTGATATCTGGCAAACACTGATGCGTATAAAAAATTAATAGGCCAAATCTACCTGGAAATTAATTAAATTAAACGTTAAATATTTCAAAATCAGTTTATGTTACAATAAATAATAAATTTTAGGCGACTAAATATATAGTAAATGAGAGTTTTAAACGTTATCAGCATATAAACATTTCATTTCTCTGTCGGTTTTAATTATTCGACGAATTGCGAACAAACAATTAAATTTTGAAAGTTTACATCACTCCAGGGACATATATATTTAGATGACTTATTTATGTTTTGTTATTAAATTTATACAAAGTTCGATATAATTTAATCTAGTTTGAAATGAAATTCAATACTATGTTCTTACAAGTTATAAGGAGAATATTCAAAACTAAAATTGTCTTTCAATGTTTTGTAAAAACTGAAAGTGCTGGAAGAATACAGCAAACATCGCATAACAGCACTTAATCATGTCAATTACGTCATTGAAATTTTCGCATCTCTGAAATCTACCCGTCCCCTGTTTCCTCCGCAACGAGAAGAGTCCATTTACTTCTCCGTAACTGTGCCTGGAATTTCCAGACTTTGTAATCCATACTACTTCCTCTTATGCTACCCCTATGAACGATGTTCGGATCTTTCTGCAACCGACTGTACATCAGTGAAACTAATGCCATAGAAATAATAGATGAAGTTTCTCAGTCGGATCGACTGAGAAACTTCAAGCTAACGTATATAAATTGTTAAAAAATAAATATTGCCCAAATTTTTTAGAGAGTGCACTAATTAAAGCTCCAAGAACACCGAGACTCTTCGCATTTATCAAATGCCATAAAAGTCCTTTGTCAGTTAGACCTGTGGTTGAAAAAAGAAATAGTCCAACATATCTTATAGAAAAACGTCTGGCGAAATGGTGTTATGATAAATTACCTGAATACGAATATACTGTGAAATCCTCTAGAGAATTAATTGACAAAGTATTAGAAAGAGGTCCATTCCCGAAAGAAAAATTTGAAATTTATGACTTCCAAGCTTTTACCCGAGCTTAAGATTAGAACCGGCATGTATAGAATTATACAGATTTCTGTTAAAAAATTTACCTCAACAAAAAACGAATTCTAAATACATCAGGGACCTTTGTCATTTATTATTACGTCAATCATATTTCAAGTTCAAGGGCAAATTTTACAGTCAGACGAGAGGAATATCAATAGGAAGTTCATTAGCGCCGGTCATAGCAGAATTATTAGTTAGGAAGAAAGAAGAGCAGATACTTCCGAGAATCATAAATAATTTAAAAACATATATTAGATACATAGACGATCTATTAATTATCAAAGAAATACGACAGAAACGGTAAACTTTGAAGAGCTTTTTACGGACGACTCATTAGGCCTAACGTTAAAAAAACAAAACAAAGACTTTGTCGAAGTGAACTATTTAGATCTAAACATAAAAATCGAGAATGGAGAATACAGAACGAAAGTCTTTAGAAAAAACACATATAAGTCATTATTTATTCCTAACACAGAACGAGATCCGTGGGAATACAAAATGGCGTCGTTCCGTGAGTTATTGAATAGAATAGACATACATTGCAATAATGAAGTAGATAAATCCATAGAGTTAGACTGGTTAATACAACAGGCACTTAAACACGGTTACACAAGGAATAATATTTTAAAACTTTGGGAAAGAGTGCAAAATAAAAAGAAAACTAAGTCGGAACACAAGGACGAATTTAGAGAGATGTTTAAAGTGGAAATAGACTCAATTTTATTAAAACAGAAAAAAGATAGAAAAAACCATAGGAAAGAGGATTGTATTTACTAGAAGGAATACAGTTTTTAACTGTTTAAGGAATGACAAAGATCGGATAGACAAAAATCAAATCCCGGGTGTATACCAAAATAGAATTTAAAGACATGGAATTACAAGAACAACAACTATACATTGGATATACTTCTAGGACTCTTCCCAAAAGAATATCAGAACATAAATATGATATTGAAAAAGAGAGAGCCACTACCGCTTTGGCGCAAAGAGTTTTAAATAGTAACTTAGATATAAATTGGACAGTGCAAAAATCATTAAAAAACAAGAAAATCCACTTATAGGAAGGTGGGAAGAATCTCTTGCTATATTAAAAAAGAGAAAACAACCGATTAAACCTATTAACAAATTAGACCTGGGAGAACTGAGCAGTGCCTGGAAATTTTGCTTAAATTAATTACTGAACATTATTTATAAATAAAAATACATTTCTTTATATAAATAAATTAGAAAATCATTTTTTATGGCACATGCTTTTTTATCTTTACAATCATATTCAATTTTAAATTTAAACAACGACGAATTAAAACAGAATGAATTTTGATGGATAAAGCTGAAGAGGGAAAATAAGAATTCCGAAAGTGCTTCTTTGAACTTTTTAAAAGCAACTTATCTGTAAGTAAATTAAGTCCTGCTAATTTGGCTAGTTATATTTAAATATTTATATAAACCAAAGCAAAATAAGCAGTGAATGAAAATTTAGAAATACACACACACTGTTTAAAATAGAACTGTTTGATAGAATTTGGATTTTTTTTTAATCCTATCTTTCCAATTTTGTAATCTCATATATCAAAGCTATTCTGGTTCCGGAATGAAATAAATGATATTTTTGAAATTTTAAGTAAATATGAATTGTTTGTATGATGAGCTATAAAATGCTGAAAATTGAAAAAATATTATAGATAATAAAAAAATATTGGTTAATTCTGTTTAAAAAAATGTCTTAATTGTTCATTTTTTTTTTTATTTCATTTTCACTGTATTCAGGCAAAAAAGTGAAAATCAAACAAACACCCTCTGGCCATTAAAAAAATGGCATGACATGTTTGTCCAATTGCTGTTAGCATCCTTATTCTGGGAAATTGTGGGAAAACCTACTTTACCTTACATGTGGTATTGGTTGAGTTGATACAATAAACCATCTGCAGCCCAATTAGTGGAACATAAAGAATATTATAGCTGTTAATGCATAAGATGAGATCATTTTGCATCACCTGAGTCTTAATTTAAATAATCAGTTATTAATCCAACAAATGGTGGACTGTAGCATAATTAATAAAAATAATCATCAATTTGGCAGTTAATTCAAAAATATGTCACTAGGGGTATAATTTGGCTAGTTAGTAATATTTGAGTCCACTATATCCAAACTAACTGAATTTACTAATAATAAATTTTTGTATTCCTGCTTAAAGTGCTTGCTGAATTATTTGTTATTTTATCAGCAACAGAACTTGAAAGTTTAAGAATCATTAGTTAAGTGTTGATAAAAAAGTTATCATATGTCATTAAAAGCTATTATAATATGATGTAATTTATATGATATATTTTAAAGCAGAAGCAAATAAATGAGGAAAGACCAAATTTGATGCAACAAATTCAAGCCATCAAAGGTTTTTTTTTTAAATGGATCTATTCCATTCAAAGGTTTTGAAGAATAATGATTGTTACCAGGGATGTGTTTGTGCAAATTACATATTTTCAGAAAGCCCTTAAATATGAAACTAGTTTTGTCTGTGCCCATCCTAGGTTGTATACATCAGTGGTGAAATCTTCCTTTCTTGTTTTATGTTGCTTTCCTATCAAAGATTATTAAACAGTAGTGCTATTCCAGCATTGTAATAATTAATAGAATATAATTTTTTAATCTTTCATAGTTTCTCTAATCTCTGCTTGTTTGCAAATTTTTAATGCTAATGATTATTTGTGATAGATTGAAAAAGCCTTAAAATCATTATCTTTGAAAAATAAAATATAAAGAATATTTTATAACTGTTTAAAATCTTGATTAATTTAATTATATTATTAATGAATTCTCTAACATTATATCAATATTGCTTAGAATGGCTGATAATAGTTAAGTTTAACCAAGGAGGTTTCTATATTTAGGAAGTGATTAAAATATTCTTGTTATTGCAAATTTGTATTAAGCTTTGGATTTCTTTAAGATTATTTAGAAATAATCTTCTTTTTAAATCATTAAAATGAATGTCTTGAGAATAAATATTAAGTAGTTATACTTATCAAGAATAAATATTTTAAAAAAATTATCTTTCATAATTTACTTATTATGAGAAAATAAAAATTTATTCTAACCTGATCTTTCATCTTCAAAGCAGCTCTATAAAACACAGTATCTTTTGCATTATAAGTCATACAATTATTGATAATTAACTGAAAATCTGCTTCAAAATCTTCTAAAGTAAAATATTTATGACATTTCAATTTTTGCCTCATAGTTGAAAAATCCATGGGCTGCTTAATATAATCTAAATAATCAGGAACCTTAAAAAAAAATAAAATAAAAAAGCATAATTATAATAATTATGATAATATCATGATTGATATATTACACAATATATGATATTAGTTATTTTGTGTGTTTATTAAGTTTTTGTACTTCTTTATTTAATTCAATCTGACAGCAATGCAATTTTTTATAAATAAATATATATATAATTTTTCACTATATCTCTTTTTTTACTTTATCAAAAGAAAAATTGGGATTTTTGTGGACAATATAGTAATTAAAAAAGAAAAAAATTATAAAAATTGTTAGATCTAATTCAGATATACAATTAGGAGTGATTACAGTACCAGCAATGACAAAATAAAATAATAGGAATCTTTGCTGACAAATATCAAAATGTGGCATCATCTGTAAAATGCAAGTGAATTCATCCATTGGGCTATATATTAGCATATGCATCTTAAACATTTCTGCAATGATTTGTTTTTTCTCTAATATACACTCAATTCTGTTTTTACACAAAATAGATATGTTCCTGAAGAATATGTAAAAAAAATTCATGTAAAAAAAATATACTATATATGGAAAAATAGAAGATTGGTTCCAGATCTAAAATCAGCAAAAATAATACAATAAACCATATGAAAAATCACATTAGAATTTTATCATTTTTACATGCTTGCACTTTTTATTTCATAAAGATTGCACAGGTATATAAAAATGTATTACATAGAGTAAATTATCATTTGAAAAGAAAAAATGACGTGTTACTAATTTATAAACACAAAATTAGAAAAAATAATATGAGTTATATACATAATGAGATTTTATTCGTTATCACTTTCTGACAATAAATGCATAGGTTTGCACAAGAAAGCAATATTGCTACTATCAGTAGAAATATCTTGGTCATCGACTTCTTGCTCTATTGGTGAAATTCTTTCTGTGATCTCTTGAACAAAATTAGCACTAGTCTCCTGTGGAGATGATGTTTCAGTGGTTTTAAGAACAAATTCAGTTATTAATCATTGTATACGTATTTTGGCTAGGCCATTATATAATTTTCTGTAAAACACCATTAATAACTTCAGATCAAATCGAAATTTTCCTGTTCATTCCTCATTAGGATAGTTTGAAAATTATAACTTATCATTTATTGATTTTTCAGCAAAATTAATAAATTTATATGTGTATTTATTTTAACTTTTATTAAATTTTTAATACTATTAAATATCAAAAAGGTACTTTTCACTTTAAATGCCAAACTCAAAATGCAGACTTGTAATTCAATTTTTTAATATGTGGACAACCGCCTGTTTGTCATGGATGATCTGACTCTTCCTGACTTTGTGCTGAATGCAATCTCTGAAGGCCCAAGCTATAGTTTTCGTAGAAACTGTGACTGGGGTAAATCAATTTCTCAAGTTGAAAGAATTCTGTGTGGCAGTGAGAGGGAAGAGACGGATAGGATAAAATAAAGAATAGCAGAGATGTGAAGGTGTAACAAGAACAGAAACAAGATGGAGACTTAGGCAAGGTGATAAAAAGTGTGACTAAGCTTACTACTAAGTGGCTGGAAGAAAATGTGATTTGTACAAGGGCAGATAAAAGCCACAGCTTGGTGTTCATGAAGAGGGAAAGACATCAGAAATTTTTGAAACATTACTTCAAAGAGAGAGATTCAGAGGAGTTGAAAAGTGACCCCACTAATAAGGTTTGTCGCTGGGTGGATAAGCTTCTGAAATGTAAAGCGCTGCTGACATTCTTAAGGAATTTGAATGTGACCACGCCTGTTTGGTTATGCTAAAATTCATAAGAAGCCAATAAAAATTAGGCCAATTGTTGAGAAGTTTAGATTCCTCTGCATTTGGTTGAGAAAAAACTAGCAAAGTGGGTAGATTAAGACTAAAGGGCTTGAGTACTCGATTAACTCAACAAAGGAGCTTCTTGATAAGCTTTTGGAGAAAGGCCTGTTCCCAGAAGAAACACTTACGACTTTTGACTTTGAATCTCTTTTCTCCCTCCATTAGGATTGAACCAGCTTGTATTGAGCTTTATCATCTACAATGTAATGGTCTGCAGGAGGTGGAACAGCATGATGGTAGAATGTCTGAGAGAATTTTGTAACTTAGTCTGTCATAATTCCTACTTTAGATTTGATCAAAAGTTTTACCGACAAGTCAAGGGAGTTCCAATTGGGAGTTAGTCCAATGGCAGATGTATTGGCTGAGTTGGTGGTTAGACAGCAAGAGCAGATGGCTATCCAACTTTTTAACCCATTTTTAAAATTATATCTGAGGTACATAGATGATATCTTGATCATATGGGAGAATGAATGTAAGGTGGAGGAAATGGTCCCTGTCGAGTAGTAGTTTGGGAATTACGGTTAAGAAAGAGCAGGAGATTAGAACTGACATTCACTTTCTTGACTTAAAGATCACTATTAGTGGTGGTGACTATAGGACTATAGTGTAGAGTAAACCTAATAGCACTCCATTGTACATATCTATGGTTTTGGAGGATAGATTTTCCCATAAGAAAACTGCTTTTTCAGCCCTCTTTAGGAGAGCATATACTCACTGTTCTGGATTCACATACCGAATGGAAGAGGTTAGTATGGTTATGGAAATTGACCGAGAACACGGATATGGCAAAAGCTTTCTAAGGAAGTTACATGACAAGATAGAGTGAAGTTTGTATAAGGAGAAGACATGGACAATTAAATCAGATACTTTCAGGAGTGTTGACCAAGCCTTGTGGGTAGAGAGAAGTTTGCCAAAAACATTGGTGAGTTAACCAATTGTACTTTAAGTTTCAAAAAGAACCAAACTGTTTTTTGGTTGATTAGAAATGATAAAGACCGTTATGAGGCTAAGGACAGGAGCAGAGTCTACGAGAATCCTTTGAAAAATCACTCATTGGAGTAGGGAAAGTTTTATATTGGATATACTGAGAGAAATTTAGAAGCAAGGATTAAAGAACATAAAATGGTCCTCAAATATGGAAAGCTTTTGACAGTGCTTAGCCAGAGATCGCTGCTAGACGATATAGAAGTGCAATGGGGAAAAATGAGAAATATTCAGCCCACTGATAAGAACTGGGACAGGAATATGATTGAGGCATTGGAAATCCTCAAAAAGAAAGAGAAAGGGCATATGATAAATTTTAGAGAGCTGGAAACGATCCCTAGTGCATGGAAGAGTTATTTAAAGTCAACAAAGCAAACTAAAGGATACACTACCATCAGTTTCGATACTCCCATATGGAAGCACTGCTTTTTGTAACAATTATTACTATTTTTTAATATTTGCAGGTAATTGTATGTATTTTAAATTTGTATAGATTTTAGATAAAAATTTATATAACTTTGTATAGTTTTTGTTTTTGTAATCCACACAATGTATTTTTAGAAGATCTGGTGCCTAACAAATTATATAGCTTTGCAGGCAGGAGGTGCTAAGGAGAGCACTTCCAGATATGGTCCTGCCCTTTAAATTTTATTATGTTTGTTTATTTTATGTAGTTGGTCCCCTGTTCTTATGTAACAGGGTGAGTCTTGTAGTAGCAGCTGAAGACCACCAAGTGCATTGAAAATGTTTCTGATTAAAGTTTTTGACTGCTAAAGGGCTTTGCTTTTTACTTTTTGTTTGTGTTTTGTGCAGTCTTGTTGGACTTTTGTTAAATTATATTTGCTTGTAAAATTGAGATCTCTTAAAGTGAAATCTCATAAACCAGGATTAACTAGTAATTTCTTTCAAAAATGTATTTAAAAAGATTAAATTTTTAAATTAAATTAGTCAGTAATTGTTAATTAATAATAAATTTAATGTTTACCTCTTTGAGATCAACTGGTTGGGCAAATATATTTCCAGAATCTTTTTCTTGTAACTGATCAAGAACATTTTTCAAGAATATGATAAATGGTTGTAATTCCATTTCTGTTGTTATTTGATGTGCTTTTATCTATTAAAAATAACAATGGTAGCATAAATATATATATTCTAAGAATTTTCATTAAATTTAAATAAATTTATATTTTACATATTCTTTTTTTAATTTCTCCCTTTTCCTTATTAATTCTATAAGAAGTCTTGCTCTTTCCAAATCCTGCCGTAACCTCTGCCAATATTTCAATTGTTCACCAAGTGTACTAGATGCTTTATCTCCATCTTTCTAAATATTAAAAGAATTATTAATTCATTACATCATTAAATCATGTTATAAATTTTTTATACTCTATGTTCTTTAATATATATATTATGGTCATTGACATCAATATCCATTTTTTGTGGTTAATATTTCAAATATTTTAATATTAACAACACTAACTAGTCAATGATATCATTAACCAACTATATACAGACAATAGAAAAAGCAGAACTAATACTCTGTCTATCAGTAGCTGAAGAGGATTCTAGAGAATCGAAAGTGCTACTGCCTTGTAATTTGAATAAATATGTTTTTTCCTGTCTTAGAGCTGTATTTAGTTTAGCTTTTTAGTTTATACAGACAATACTGAAGAAAAATTTCAGAGATTATATCAAGAAAACCTGCAATAAGAAAGTTGTAATAATGAGGTATTATATCATAAAAACAAAATAAAACATATACTCTGAACATAAGAATAAAAATCTTTATAAAAGATAACATAGTAAACAACAGATAGTATCAAAGGCTCACTTATTAGAACATATTAAACTACTGTGGCACTTTGAATTACATAATTTTCTAAATGTCTTACCAGATCATTTATTGGAGCACAGGCTTTAAAACAGGTGGGCAACCTTTTATTTGTAGGGGGCCATATAGAAAAATTTATGGTAGGCCACGGGTCAAAACAAAAACAATTGATAATAATAGTATTTATTTAAAAAAGAGAAGGTACAGATATGTAAGTATACATAGTGTTGGTATTAGATATAATAAAATAATGTGGCCTGCAGGCTGGAGGTTGCCCATCCCTACTTTAAAATAAGAGTGCTTTTAATCATGCTCACTAATATGGGAAGTTAGTTTTGAAGCTAACAAGGGGAGCACCAACCATGGCCTCCTCTGATTTTGTCGATTTTTACATATGTTGTAGTACTACTCTCCCACAAACGGATGGTAAAGTAATATGAAGCAACTCTCAAAACATTCCTGAATAAAAGGGGTTTAAAGTTTTCTATGTTATTTAAATACTGATTGATATTAACATTTTACCAAGTGCCTCTATAGTGCAATGTGTTTGCCGTTCGATTACCATAAAGTGTCATCAAAAAGTTGCGGGTTCGAGTTTCATGGTTAAAAAATTTTTTTTTATTGAAACTGAAAGGGATTATTATACAATGAATTTTTATTAATGAAAAATTACTATTTTGTGATTATTTAATTTTTTTGTTATGCCTTTTAAAATTTCTATCACAAATATTATTATTAAATACATATATAAAGGAATGTAATTAATAAAAAAAGTATATTTATTTTAATTAACAAATATAGATATTATTATTCCTCATCAGGAACCATCTCAATCTCTATGGCCAATGTACAATGTACAAAACAGAATATTGTTTTTCAATGTGCACATTTATTAATGAGCATTTGTTGTTGTTCCACTAATTAAATGCCCCTGTATTTAAATCAATGATTCGCGTCAAATTAATTGAAGACAAACCTTTATTTTTAAATGTCAATAAAATATGTTTCTTTACCTCAATAATTATTAAATACATATATAAAGGAATGTAATTAATAAAAAAAGTTTATTTATTTTAATTAACAAATATAGATATTATTATTCCTCATCAGGAACCATCTCAATCTCTATGGCCGATGTACATCTATTTGGGTGATACTCATCATAAAAGCATCCAAAACAGAATATTGTTTTATGATGTGCAAATTTTATGAACCCTACATTACTATAAACATACAGTTTTTTCATTATTGAGGTAGAGAAATGTATTTTATTGACATTTAAAAATAAAGATTTGTCTTCAATCAACTTTGATGCAAATCATGCACTCAATAATGAAAATGTTGTATATTTGTAGAAATATAGGGTTCATAAAATGTGTGCATTGTAAAACAATATTCTGTTTTGTATGTTTTTATAATGAGTATCATCCTAATGGATGCACATTGACCATAGAGATCAAAGTGGTTCCTGATGTGGAATAATAATATCTATATTTGTTAATTAAAATAAATATTTTGTGTAAAAAAAGTTTATTTAATCTTTGATTTAAATACAGTTATAATTCATATTTTATACAGTTTTAATTAGTGGAAAAACAACAAATATTCATTAATAAATGTGCACATTGTAAATTAATATTCTGTTTTGGATGCTTTTTATAATTTTTTGTTTGGGATGCATTATAAAAGCATTCAAAACAGAATAATTCACCCGAATAGATGTACAGTTCATTCCAAAGAGTTTGTCACCTACTTCGCAGCGGCTGAGCTTACCAGAAGTTGATCGGTTATAAAGTCTGTCAGTTCGAACTTGCATAGTGGATATAGAAATTTTAAAACGCATAACAAAAAATTAAATAATCACAAAATAGTAATTTTTCATTAATAAAAATACGTACAATAATCCATTTCAGTTTTGATAAAAAAAAAATTCTTAGAAAGACGAGACTCGAACCTACAACCTTCTGATAACACCTTACGTTAATCGAACTGTGAACCCATCATGCTACAGTTGTATTTATTAAAATATTAATATCAATCTGTATTTTAATAATTGTTTGTTTTTATGTATAAAAAATTCTTGAATAGAAAAGAAAATATTTAACTATAGGAGAGGGGTGGAAAAAAAAAAACTAACTAATTATTGGAGGAGAGACTATTTGAGGACAAGAAAGGCCCCTCTTCTACTCCAAATTTTGCGGAGAATATTAACAGGAAGTTTATCTTATATTTATATGTTTTATATTTTATGTATTTATTATATTTATATACTTTTATGTAAAAAAATTTACTGTAATTTGTTGTTTATTATTTGTTTGTTAATGCTAATTAATCTTTTGAATTCATTGTTCTAATATTCAAAATTGATAGAAAGATCTTAATGTATAACGTATAAAGTATTATCAAATTTTGTTTAAACTTTGTTCTAGGATGATATTCGACTGATAAAACTTTGTCAGTAAGAAGCATGTACTGAGGAGGGACCATAATAAGGTCTGAAAACGTTATACGAGATTAAACTCTTTTTGTTCCTTGCTTGAAGTGCTGTTTGGACTATTGAAAATATTTAAAAATGCATTGCCAAGATAGATGGTCCATCTATTGTTTTTAAGCAGCAAGAATATTTTTTCCAAACTAATTTTTTTTAATTCAATCAGAATCTCTTTATAATTGGCCTAGTTTACTGTCTGAACAAACTAAATTTAAAACATTGGCATTGTTTTTCTTTATATAGTGTTCATTAATGATTTAACCAGAAACTTAAAACATATTGAACAGTATCTTTCAAGTTCAAATATTTGCTTCTAATCCAAGAATGTGGTGACTCCTCCTTGGAAAATTTTGACCTCTGCAATTTCTTTTGTAGTAGTTTTAAAATTTTTGATTGGATTCATTTATATAGTATATTTTTCAAAATAAAAAAATCCTTTATTATATTATTAATTATTAATAAAATATATTATATTAATAATTAAATATCTCATACTTTGTCTTTATACCGAACTTTCAGAAAGACATACCTTAGAACATAAACTATAAATTTCACTATCCAACACAAATGTAAACTCTTATTAGAAAAATTAGTAGAAAACCAAAACAAATATAACACAAAATTTATTTTGACACACACGTTCAATTTTTATATTTTCTTTTTTAAAACCGATGATTAAGTTGTCATGGAAACGAAATAAATATAATTTGGTTTTTATCATTTGATCAATTAACGGATATTAAACACTTTATCAATGAGAATCATTTGGAACAGTTTTTAATTTTATTACAAATGCAGAAAGAAGCATACATTTTCAAATAAAACATCTTAATGCATTTTCAAATAAAACAATAAAATAAAATACTTCCTGTAGTTGCCATTATGTTATTGCCGGTGCTTTGCTTGGTGCTTTAGCAACTTATCGCTTAATTACTTGTTTAGTTACGACTATATAATGCTGCATTTTGCCTAAATTAGTAACAACATAGATTAATTTGTAAATAATATCAACACACAATAACAATAATATCACAACACAATAACAATAACATCAACACAACATTTGATCTCAACACATTTAAAATTTTCGCAATCGCTTGTATCACGTGGTCACTAGATCATGAATTTGGCACAAAAACATGAAAAATGATGCATCTGTAGTAGTTTGTAGCAGCATTTTCGATTTGGCGCAGGCGTGTGATCCCTGCTGTAATGATATACTATCATCATTATAGTTCAATTCTTGGTGGTCAAACATACCTTTGGAGGGTTTTTGTCAACAATGGCAATTGTACAGTCTTTGGCTGTAACATACATAGGAAACTTACATATAACAAAGGTTCCTAATTTTTTTTGCTTTGCAAACTCTTTCAATGAAATAATTTGCATGGTGAACTTTTGTAATAATTAATTTTAATTATTAAACATTTTGATAAACAGTAATAAGTCCCCAACTTATACAGTTAATTTGTCTCAAAAATTTTTGCACAAATTAATAAACAGAACAAATAAATGAAATTTATGAGTATATTTTAAGCACAGCTGATAAAATTTAGATCCATGAGATGATATTTTTGCAAAATATATATTGTTTAATGAATATTTTTATACACATTTTAAGAAAATTCAACACAAATAAAAAAAACTTGCTTAGAATTTGTTTAATAGTTATTTAAACACCGAAGAGAGTAGTTAGATTTTTAATTTTCAGTTTTATTTTGAAATTAGATGATGTTTGTGTTTTATTTTTCAAAAAATAAAGATGGTAATGTAACATATTTGAAGCTACATTTTTTAAATAAAATATGATATATAATTTTAAGACATTTGTATTCACTTCTGCTAAAGTGTATTTGTAAGCTAAAATATATATGTAATAAAATGCCAATGTAAAATTATTCTTATTTTCTATTTTTACGTATAATCGGAGAAAAAATTTAAAATAGAAGGGGAGGGTGTCTTCCAATTTGTCGAAGAAAAAATTTAAAACAGAAGGGAGGGTGTCTTCCAATTTGTTATGTCACGATCAGGGGGATCAAGCATAGTGTGACAAAATATGACGAAGGGGGAGAGGGTAAAAATGTGTTCAAAATAGCATGATGTAGTTTATGGATGAACCCTTAAGTATAAAATAAAAAATTAATTAATGATCTTTCACTAAATAAATAACAATAATTTATATTTCTTACTTGTTCTCTCCTCGTCAAATGTGATGTCTGTAGTCGTCTCAACAGAGGAACTCCATTTCGTGTTTGTCTTTTTAATGTCCAATAACCAAGAAGACGTTGAAGAAACTGATGCTTTTTATTCATTGAAACTAATGAAGCAATTTTAGTTAACCTAAATTAATTTAAATACAAAAAAATATAAGAAAAACAGAATATTAAATATTAAATCAATTGAATGATTAAATCTGGAAGTGTGCCATTTATCTGGTCTCCAAATATTTGAATTAAAAGATTTATATTACAGTAGGGCCTCAACATTCGTGGATTCCACATTCACAGATTCGCTTATTCGCGGCCAACTTTCTTGTACAGCTTTTCGGCATTCGCGCTTTGCTTATTAACGGTTTTCCCCATTCGAGAAAGAAATTTTTCTGTAAATTTTTTAATAAAAATTTCTGTATACAGTACGGTACAGTATTTAATTATATTAATATCACAATTTATTCTATTAGAAACACAAAAAGCTTTATTTAAGCACAAGCTCCTTAGACACACAGTTCAAAAAAAAATTGCCGAATTACTATAGTTTTTGCTTCGCCATCCGGGACTCTATGCTTTAGTTTTGGTTTTGATATGCGGGACTTTACGGTTATGCCCATGGTGGTTATGCCCGTATATTTTTTAATTCTATCGAGTGCTAGGATATATTGTCATGTCTGGAAAAAAGACAGCTAGTCAGAAGTCGACAACTTCCCATATTTGTAAGCATGTGAAATCGATAATGACCCTTTCAAAGAAACTGGAAGTTCTCGATATGTTGCTAGAGGGAAAGGGTTACGCTGAAGTAGGTAGACTTTTTGGTGTAAATGAATCTACAGTTAGGTCGATAAAGAAAAAGAAAGATGCAATTAGGCATAGCATAAAGAGTGGTACTCCATTATCACTGAAGCACACTTTCCAAATAAGAGATAAGAACATAGAGAAAACAGAAAAGGCTCTGTACTTGTGGATAGAAGACCAGAACCAGAAGAACATGCCAATAAGTAAGGCTATAATAAAAGCCAAAGCCATAAAGCTCTATAAACAATTTGCATTCCGCAAATTCAGGTAATAATCCAAATAAATTTGTTGCAAGTAGCGGTTGGTTTGACAAATTCAGGAATCGTAATTACCTTCACAACATTATACAGTATGTAACATACAACGGTATGTACTGTACTTTAACTTTTTCTTCATTGTAATAATAATTTTAAATAAATATTAAAAGTAATTATACAGTACTATACATACTACTTACTGTTCCACATTAAGTAGATACACTCCAGCCCCCAACTCTCGTTTTCCCCATAGGATCTTAACTCAAACTTTCGCGCCAATTTTTGAGAATGTAACCCCCGCGAATGTTGAGGCCCTACTGTATATTATAATTTCAAATTACTTGCAACATACAAATTACTAAAGGGCTAAAGTATAAATATAAGGAAATAAAATATTAAAGGAAGAAAAGGTCAAATCTGAATCATTTTTTAATATAACAATTTCAAAAACTACCATATCTATGGTGTAAATTTGCTAACTGGTTTTCTGTTATAACTATCCTTTTATTTTCTTGTTTGTGCATGTTATAGACTTGATATTCTTCGAGATGCAATTTAAAATCGTCATTTAGCATTAGTCAACATCAATTATTTGAATATATTTTTTATTGATACATATAATTTTCTCTAACAGTGGCTCCTAAAAACAATTTCATATAATTATTTACAACTTTCCTTCAAAATTTAAAATTTTTTAAATTTTGAAGGAAAGTTGTTTTCTATGATTGTAAATCATTTTTAATTAAAAAATACAGTAAGACCCCACTTAATGCTGCTCCATTTAACTCTGTTTCAATATAATGCGGTTTTTTCAAATTCTATATATTTTATTGATTCACTTTGGCATGGTTTTTCAAATTGTTATATTCATATAAATCTGAAATTACACTAATTTGTTGCTTTCATACTCCTATACCATCTCATAATGCATTTGATATCAATTCAGTGCAGTACATACAAAAGTCTGCTGCAATCACAGTTCATATTTATTATGGTTCCTCAATGTTATTTTACAGTTAAAGTTTAACCACTATTATGAAAATTATGGATCAATTTATATAAAATGATTCCAACTTTTGATAGATGTTCAAAAGCAAGACGAAGTATCATGATGTGATGTCTTACTATTGACAGTTGATTGCTGAATGAAAGAGGAAAAGACAAACAATTTTTCGTTAGATGATTCTTAATAAAACAAAAAGTATCAAATGAAGAAGAATCTTCCTCATCACAAACAAATTAGTCACTTGTATATTTTTGATTTTCATGAATGATTTATGAATACAAATCGATATTAGCAATAAAAATGATCTATAATTAATGTAATACAATAGCAATAATACATGTTAGATCGGAAGAGTATATTAATGTAATATAATAGTAATAATACATGCTACAAAATAAAATAAAAAAATGCTATGTATTTACAAAATAAAAAAATGTATATATATTTTTTTATTCACTGTCCCATTTCACCTATTCCCATTATTGCTATGAATATAATAGTAATAATATATGTTACAAAATAAAATTTAAAGAAATGCTATGTATATATATATTTATTCACGTAATAATACATGTTACAAAATAAAATTTAAAAAATGTTATGTATATTATAGTAATAATACATGTTACAAAATAAAATTAAAAAAATCCTATGTATACAGTAATAATACATGCTACAAAATAAAATAAACAAAAATGCTACGTATATTGAATTGATATTAGCAATAAAAAATGTCTATAATTAATGTAATACAATAGGTAACGATATTTAGCAATAAAAAATGTCTATAATTAATGTAATACAATAGTAATAATAAATAAAATATGTCTATAATTAATGTAATACAATAATAATAATACATGTTCAATAATAAAATGTCTATAATTAATGTAATACAATAGTAATAATACATGTTACAAAAAAAAAAAGGTACGTATATTTTTTTATTCACTGTCCCGTTTCACCTACTCCCATTATTTGTGTGTTAAATGACTTCGTTTAAAGCTGTTTCATTTAACGCTTGGTTCCTTTGGAACGTATCCTCCTGCGTTAAATGGGGTCTTACTGTACTTGATTTTATAGATTAAATTATTTTTAATTTTCACATTACATAATACTATGATAAATTTAAAAGAAAACTTTTTTCTATGAAGAACAATAAAATCCATGAAAATAAAAAAAGCTGATAAATAGGAATAAAATATATTTACTATAATTTTATTTTGAAGACTTCAACAAGCAGGAAAAAAATTTAATTATTCTTAATTATTTGCAAAAATAATTCAGCTTATTCAATTTTCTTCAGTTGTTTATTTTATACTTAAACTAACCAAATACACAATTTCCTAATGGAAAGCAACAAATTATTTTTATAGTTTAAAAGTTCATACCATATCTCTAACATTGCATTTTACAGGTGGTAAACATGTGAATCTTCTAAAACAGAGTTTTTCAAATTGTGAGTTACAATCCTTTACAGTCCCAAAATAAATAACATATTTCAATAAACAGAAAGAATTCACAAAAGTATTTGGAATATAGCTTACAAAATAAAACTTTTCTGAAAGCAGTTCTTTTTCTTTTACACTTTCTTTTTAATATTCTCCAGAGACTAATTTTCAGTTTCAAATTACTTCAGAAAATTTAATGTACTTGTAATGATGTGGGTTTATCATAAAGAAAATAATGTTACTTTTTCTGTATTAAGAGATAAATTATAAAAATAATTGCATTATAATGATAGAGTTGTTCCTTAAATTATAATTAATGCTCTATTATTATTTAGTAATGCTTATCTTCAATGTCTTTCTTTTTGTTGATCATTGAATGCTTTATATAAATTATGCAGAGCATTCAGATGGACTTTGGCTTTCAGAATTCAGAATGGTAAAATCATACATATACTGGGTCACAATACAAAATACAGTTCCTACAATGGGTATCAGTTAAGAAAGTTTGATAAATATTGTTCTAAAAAACACAACAGGATAATTGGCCTATCTAATAATTCAATAATAAACTTGTGTTAAAATTAAATAACAATTTAAGTGACAAAACAATATACAGTTGAGGTGCATCATTAATTCTGAAATATTATTCTTAGTTTTTATTAATATATTAATAATAAGTAAATTTCTATAGAAAAGGACATATATTATCAAAAAGAAAGAAAAAATTTCAATACTTAAGCAAATCAATGTAATTACTCAAAATACTTGATATATGATATGTTTTAATAACTTTATAATGTAAGATGTAGCTTGATTATTTGTAAGATAAGATAACTTAAGTTATTATTTTTTATCATCTTTTTGTCTTAAGATGTAATTTTTACATAATTTGTTAAAAAAAAAAAAAAAAAAAAAAAAAATCATTAATTTTTTACTCTAGAGGCAGATGTCTACAATTTGTTAAAAAAAAAAAATCACAAAATAGCATTGTCAGAAGGATAAAATTTACATAAAATTATAAAAAACTTTTTAACAAAATAAATATTTTTTATTCTGTTTTCCATAAATACAAAAACAAATTAATACAGGCAATCTCTGATTTACGTAAGTGAATTATTCTGCGAAACCTTATGAAAGTCAAAGCATATGTATGTTATAACATACATTATACAGTACTACTGTGTCACAAAGATGTAACAATAAAAATAGTTATATTACAGAATAAGCACGTACGTCACATGGTAAAGAGGATGCTTATCATCTTGGAGGATCCAGATTCAATTCTAAGTCCCACACCCAATTTTTCTGGAGGGTCCAGGTTCGGGCCCAGCTTGTTACCTAAAAATAATCCTACATAAGAATGGATCTATGTATGTCCGATCTACATAAGTCGGGGATTGCCTGTATATTGAATATGTAGGTTTAAAATTAAAAAAATTTTTTTTTCACATTGATATGGATGCATTAACAAAATATGAAATACTATACAATAATAAATAACTGCATAATTTAAACAAAACTTATTTTTTAACAAAATTATCAATATTCAATATTCCAGTAGTCTGCATATAACATGCAATCATATCAATTCAAAAAAATAAATAAAATTAAAAAAAATAAGATTGTGTATTATACATAGAAAAAATATGAATATAACTAAGATTGTAGACATTCTGCCACTTTAGATAATAAAACAACAGTCAAGCCATAGACAGAAAAACTCTAATTGTAATAAAGAATTTTTCTGTATGGTGCTAGACTATTTTATTTTATATTATGAATATACTTTTTATAATATATTACTTAGACATTTAATTAATATAATTTCAAATATGATAACAAATATTGTCATGTTTTATTAAGATCATTATTAGATTATTGTGGGAAAAATAACAGAAAAAGCACATTGTTCAAAAAAATCAGAAATTCTGTATTTAAGAAAAATTAGGAGTAAACTATCATTACAACAGTAGTAGGAAAATAATAAACATATTTATTGAAACCCTTGTAATTCTTTAATAATCTTCATTTGCTGATGAGGGTTACTTCACATAAGTGAAAATATTTTAATATATGTGTTTATCACTTTCCTACAGCTGCTTTATGTTAATTTATTTCTAATTTTTCTAAAACTCAAGATTTCTAAGCAGTATTTAAATTTTACCTATAATACTGTTCATTCTAGCACTGATTAAAAGTGGAAAAATTTACACATAAAATTTAGTAGTGCTTTCGACTTTATTCGCTACTAAATTTTATGTGTAAATTTTTCCACTTTTAATCAGTGCTAGAATGAACAGTATTATAATTAAATCAAGTGGAAAGTTCTTTTTTAAAATTTTACCTATCTATAAAATCAGAATTTCTGAACTCTTCTCTAAAATTTTCTGAGGCAGAATATAAGAGAATATTTTAGTTTTAGATACAGCAGAAGCTGCTTATTATAATTGCGGATATTGTTATCAGGCATTTAATGTTATCAAAATTTATGGCCTTGAATCATCCATGTTAAAATGCATTATGAAAACTCCATTTATAATAATCAGAATTTTGGTTGAATCAATATACCACTATAAAATACCTATATAAAACTAAAAAAATATTGTAGATAATACTAAAATATTGGTTAAATCTATTAAAATAAAAAATAGTATTTGTTAATTGTTCATTTATTGTTTCTTTTTCAAAAAATTTAGGCAAAAAATGAGAAAATCTAAAGATAAACACTTGACCTCCATTTAAAATAATGCAGATTCAATTTAAGTGGAAAAATCTGATTTGTGTATGTTTTAATTAATAAATATATTGATGTAAGTTTTTGATTTAATAAATTCATACAGACAAATATGACTGCTTTTCAAAACTTCGTGGCGCATTTGGGTGATTTCATTGCACATCTTGTTCTTACGAATGGCACGCCTTACTGTAGCTAGATCTGGTGATTTTGAATGCTCTTTTTTATAACAAAATATATAGTTTAAAATTGTTGATATACGGATTTAGTGGCTTTATAATACCTTTATTGAAAAAAATAAAAAATTATTTTTGATATAAGAATTTTTTTATTGCTGCTGTAGTACTTTGTGATTTTTGTAAAATGGAATTGCAACATTAACTATTAGTGTAAATCATTTTATTTCACTTTTTCACTTAATTGATAAAAGTTCAACAAGTGTTCGTCAATCTGTTATAGAGCTTTGCATTATTATTATTATTATTATTATTGTTGTTATGTTATATTACATCAATGTGGGCACGAAGTAACTCCGGGTCAAAGTGCTATGTCGGACACGAGTCAAGACATAGCTACTTGTGACGTTTAATTGTAATTTAACTAACTGTCTGTGTCAGTGCTGAAAAACTTTCTTACTATGTTGCATGTATTGAGTAGTGATGCTTTTTGTAGTGCTATGTATGAGTTGGGATATAGATCTAATGTTTTGAGGCTTTTGTGTAGTGTGTGAGGGATTACTCCTGTGGAAGAGAGAATGATGGATACTGTGACTACCTTTTGCATTCCCCAGAGATGCTTAATTTCTTGTGAAAGTTCTGTGTATTTGCTAATTTTTTGGGTGAATGCATCCTGGATGTTGCATGTGTGTCTGGTATTGAGATGTCAATAATATAGGCAACTTTGTTTTGCTTGTCTATGAGAATGAAAAATCTGGTCTGTTGTGGTGTATGGTTTTGTCTGTTAGGATTGTTCTGTTGTAATACATCTTGTGTTTTGAGTTTTCTAGGATTGTGTCTGGTATGTATTTGTAGTATGGTGTAAGTGTATTTATTAATTTGTATTTGATTGTAAGCTTTTGGTGTATTATGTTTGCTACTTGGTTGTGTCTGTGCAGGCAATCTGTTTGTGCGAGCAGCTTGCAACCAGACATAATTTGTTGAATCATTTCAGTGCTATATAGCATTTCCTATAAGTGTCATTTGTTAATGTGCTGTCCTTTAGTATGTATTTTCTGTAGTGCATTTCCTACATATGTCATTTGTTAATGTGCTGTCTTTTAGTATGTATTTTCTGTAGTTTTCGTGTTTATTACCTGGTCTTGTATTGCTACAAACCCTTCTGTTTCACATTTGCTAAAGTGCTGTCTTTCAGTATGTATTTTCTGTAGTTTTTCGTGAAGCTATTATAAACCCTTCTGTTTCAGTAAATAGATCCTCTCAGTATGTATTTTCTGTAGTTTTTCGTGTTTATTACCTGGTCTTGTATTGCTATTTTCATGTTTATTACCTGGTCTTGTATAGCTATTATAAACCCTTCTGGTTTCTGTAAAATATGGTCTTGTATAGCTATTATAAACCCTTCTGTTTCAGTAAATAGATCACACGTGACTAACCAGCTGTTTGACGCTTTAGCTTATTATTATTATTAAAAGTTTAATAATAAATATAAATGATCCTGCTAACCCAGCTGTTTGACGATCGGAAGAGCGTCGTGTAGGGAAAACTAACTAGCAGTTTGACACTTTAGCATCAGTGAACTGTTTCTGAAGGTTTTGTGGGTGTCTGCCATGGAGTTCCTTTCTACACTAAGATGTTTTTTTTTTTGTATGTGTGCAGTGTTATCTATTTGGCATGGAGTGTTGTTCTGAAGATTTAATGGTGTTATGTTTCTATCTGCAAAGACAATAGCTTTGTGTAGTTGTGATGTATGTTGTTTTAATGGAAGAACTCTCTTAGATTATAGATCCGTCTGTCGTATAAATGTGGGATGTCAATAAGACTACGTCCACCTTCCTTGCATGGAAGAGTAGTTTTTACTATGGCAGATTTCGGGTGATGGTACTGGTATTTTGTAAGTGTTGTTCGTGTTTTTCTTTGGAGTGATTCTAGTTCTGTCAGTGTCCACTGTATCACTCCAAAGGAATAAGTCAGTATAGGTATGGCGAATGTGTTGATGGCTTTCACTGTGTTTTTTCCAGGTAAGTCAGTACAGGTATGGCGAATGTGTTGATGGCTTTCACTGTGTTTTTTCCATTCAGAGTAAGTCAGTAAAGTTATGGCAAATGTGTTGATGGCTTTCACTGTGTTTCTTCCATTCAGATGTTGATTTCACTGTGTTTTTTCCATTCAGATGTGTTTTGAGAATGTTATTTAATGTTTTTTCCATTCAGATGTGTTTTGAGAATGTTATTTAATCTGTTCGGCGAATGTGTTGATGGCTTTCACTGTTTTTTTTCCATTCAGATGTGTTTTGAGAATGTTATTTAATCTGTTGGTGATAGTTTTGACAGTGTGTGTTTAGTTTTCTTCTGTTCTATGAATCTGGCTTGCTGGAATCCCAAAAATAGTGTTTGTTTAGTTTTCTTCTGTTCTGTGAGTCTGGCCTGCTGGCTTGTTTAGTTTTCGTCTGTTCTGTGAGTCTGGCTTGCTGGAATCCCAAATATTTAGTTTCTTCTGTTCTGTGAGTCTGGCTTGCTGGAATCCCAAATACTTGTGTTCTTCTGTTCTGTGAGTCTGGCTTGCTGGAATCCCAAATACTTGTAGTATTTAATCTGTTGGTGTATAGTTTTGACAATGTTTGTTTAGTTTTCTATGTGAGTCTGGCTTGCTGGAATCCCAAATATTTATACACCTCACCCTCTTCCGAGTCTGGCCTGCTGGAATCCCAAATACTTATACACTTCACCCTCTTCCATTTGGTGTATAGTTCTGATAATGTTTGTTTAGTTTTCTTCTGTTCTGTGAGTCCTGGAATACAATGTTTATTTAGTTTTCTTCTGTTCTGTGAGTCTGGCTTGCTGGAATCCCAAATGCTTGTACACCTCATCCTCTTCCATTCATTTTCAAGAGTGAAGCCTCCTTTCTTTAGGACTCCCTTTTCTATGTGGAGTGTATTGCCATTTGCCGCCAAACCTACATGCAGATGTCTTTTGAAAATGTGTGTGTGATTTGTAATAGCTGCTATGCATATATCTTTTGTAAATATGTGTTAGTGATTTGTAACAATTGTTGTAATTGTGTTTGTGTTGAGGCGTACAGTTTATCTAGGCCAAACTCCATGTGTATGTCTTTTGAAAATGTGTGTGTGATTTCGAGGCCAAACTCCATGCATATGTCTTTTGAAAATGTGTGCATGATTTGTGGCAAACTCCATGTGTATGTCTTTTGAAAATGTGTGTGTAATTTGTAACAGCCATTGTAATTGTGTTTGTGTTAAGGTGTATACTTTGATGTCATCCATGTTGTTGTAATTGTGTGTTTGTGTTGAGGTGTACAGTTTAATGTCGTCCGTGTAAAAGAGATGCGAGTGTGTGTAGTGTGTTGTTCGGTTTTGAATTGCCCTAAATCCACTCTCCAACTAACTGAACACAGTTCGATGTGTTCAGTTTGTTGGAGAGTGGATTTAGGGCGAGGCAGAACTAAAGTGGACTGAGGGAATCGCCCTAGAAAATACCACATCTAATGTGTATGGATTCTGTGGCTACATGATTGTTATTTATGGTGACGTGCAGGGTTGTTCTCCAATGTTGCATTATGTTTTGTAGAAATGTTATTGTTATTATTATTATTATTATCCTTTAATTTAATTTTATTTTATATAGCCCCCACATCTGTCATTTTCTCATATCTATAGTTTTTTCAAGAATCCCAATGAAAGCCTTGAATCAAGTTTACATTGTATATAACAGCATAAGTACAGTATATGCTGTATAATAAAAAAAAATCAAAAATTGTATTTTTTTTGACATGCACCGCTCAATGTTATCAATCGGTTATTGTTATCAAAATAGGCTGGTCCCAAAGTGATTCTAATAAGTGATTCTACTGTATATCCGTTAAAACAGGTTTTATATTTTAATATACAAGGATTGTTCAGAATTCCAATCAGCTATAAAAATTACTAATAGTAAGACAAAAAACAAACATTTAAATATTTAAATTATTTTTCCACATATTTGCCAACTGAATTTGAACATTGTCATATTGAGGAATATGCCTTTCAATTTCCTCATCAAATTAAACTCAGCAATATCTGTACTCCCACTTTCAACTCCTCCTCATCCTTGAAGCACTCAGTGCTCAAAGAATTTTTCATGTATCAGAAAAGCTGATAGCTGCTTGGAACAAGATTGGGATTGTATGGTGTGTGATTAAACAAGTCACAATTGAAATGTTGAAGTATTTCTTGAGTGCAAACAATAAGTGGGTGCTTATAGTCATGTAGCAAGAGGACTTGAAATTTGAACTGAAAACTCAATTATTGTGAAGTATCCATTTTCCTGAACCTTTGTACTATACAAGATCATCTATCACAACTGAATGCTGGCCAGATGTCTTGATTTTGAACATTTGTTCAGCTACAGGTAGGCCTTGATTAGTGCGAGTTCGAATAATGCGATATTCGATATTGCCAATAGGTAGGCCTCGATTAGTGCGAGTTCGAATAATGCGATTTCGATTAATACAGGTAGGCCTCAATTAGTGCGAGTTCGAATAATGCGATTTCGATTAGTATAGGCCTCGATTAGTGTGAGTTCGAATAATGCGATATTCGATTAGTGCAACTTATAAAATGATACATTTTTCAGTTAGTGTGAGCAAATATTCAATTAATGTGAGTTGTAAGCACGAGCAAATATTCGATTAATGAGAGTTTATACCGTTTTTCAGTTAGTGCGAGCAAATATTCGTTTAATGCGAGTCACCGTTTTTCAGTTAGTGCGAGCAAATATTCGATTAATGTGAGTTGCATCGTTTTTCAGTTAGTGCGAGCAAATATTCGATTAATGCCAGTTGTAAGCATAGACCAGTGAGTTCGAATAATGCGATATTCAATTAGTGCGACTTATAAAAATGATACATTCGAATAATGCGATATTCGATTAGTGCGACTTATAAAAATGATACCGTTTAATTTCGATTAGTGCGACTTATAAAATTGATACCATTTTTCAGTTAGTGTGAGTTTGAATAATGCGATATTCAATTAGTGCAACTTATAAAAATGATACCGTTTCGAGCAAATATCCAATTAATGTGCGTTGTAAGCATAGACCAGTCTTATTAACAAATGGTCTGTCCCATTTCATGATATCAATTGATTAATGTGTGTTGTAAGCATAGACCAGTCTTATTAACAAATGGTCTGTCCCATTTCATGATATCAATTTGCTCATTATCCGAACATAAAAATCTTCCGCGAAAGTGTTCGTTATCCAAACTGTTCATTAACTGATCACCCACTGTATTTTCATTTTTCAACAAATATTCGGGAAGATATTTATAATAAATATAGCAAG